>OY982585.1:7387611-7447762 GCA_963859945.1 Euplagia quadripunctaria
TATCAAACCATTATTATTATAGTGAACAGTGAACTCTAACGTCTTGGTAGCTTTAAATTCAACCACATATGTTTTGTATTTGTACATCTTTTTCTTATTATGCCTAAAGCGTCTAAAATTGAAGACGTAAAATTTATTATTGAAATCCCAGATCTTGACAATCCAGAAACAAAATCCCCTATATTATAGCCTAGATGTACAAAAAAATCTGAAACTCTAAAACCTACTTTGTTCAAATATATTTTATGTCCATTAACAGACAAAGCAGAAACTGCCTATTCTATCAAAGATTTCACATCCTGGGATCAACTCAAAGAATTCTTAAAAACGCAGTTTTCTGAAAGAAAACATTACACACACTATTAACTGACCTCCAAGAAAGTAAACAAACTCTTAATGAAAACGTAGGACAATTTGCATTAAGGATGGAGACTTGCCTATCACAATTACTCATAGAAATATCACTCTCTAGCCATAAGGCTAAAGAAATCCCAGTCGCACTGCGGCAATGGAGGATCTGACCCTCCACCATTCTTCATGGGACTACATCCCCGTATATCGAATATAGTTAGGTGTAGGGCACCTAAAACGTTTAATGAAGCTGTCAATCTTGCTACTTCCGAAGAGCGCATCCAAGAAACCCTCTACAGACGTGGTAATAGTAATAACAACGTGCAACAGGATAAAAAGAATAACCCAAACCGCTTCAAGCCTAAACCTTTCTCTCAGAACCCTAGTAATAAATTCCAACAAAGACCGATGTCTCAATCGAAACTCTGGAATTCTAGTAAAACCAATTCTAATCTTACGTGCCGTTACTGCAAAGAAGTAGGTCACGATATAAACAATTGTCAAATATATGCTTCCCAATATCAACCCCGAGGTCAAAATAAACCTTTTGGATCCTTTTCTTATTCTAAGCAAATAAATTTTGTTGACAACGACTATGACGAAGCTAATGAATCAGAATACGAAAATCCCCAAGATGAAAATTTAAACAATAAACGTCCTGGAACCGTGCCGCACGGGACGTCGGTTCAAAGACGGCACACACCTTAAAAGGGTAAACCCGTTTAATCCCAAGGTTTTTAAGGTATTAGTAACACCCAAAGGGGTTATACATCAGGGTAACCAGCCCCAAAACGGCAACGTCGATCCTAAGGTTACTAAGGTATTAGTAACACCCAAAGGGGTTATACAGCAGGGTAACCAGCCCCAAAACGGCAACCCCAATCCTAAAATTATTAAAGCCTCAAAAGCATCCAATCTCAGTGAGATTTATGAAGTCAATATTGACACCACCAAACGGCTACTACCTCATGTGGTAGTGAAATCAACTGCATCCAATTTCCCACTAACTTTACTTGTAGACTCAGGTTCTGCAATTTATACAGCAGACCCTAACCAAAAAATCTATTAGTATTAGTCTCAATGTGGGAGAGCCATGCTTCGGCACGTATGGGCAGGCTCGACTCCGCTCGTTACCACGGCCTCACAGAAAACCAGCTGTGAAGCAATGCTTGCATTGCATTTCGCCGCGTGAGTGAGGTTACCGGAAGCCCTAACCCTTCCCTCTCCCTTATTCCCATCCTTCCCCTCTCCCCCTCTTCCCCCCAGTACCGCCATTTTTATATAAAGCCTTCTTAATATTATGCAGGCCCAAACAAAAAATAAGTACGTAAGTCATCTTAGAAACCTCGGAGCAATTTAATTTATTTTACAGAGACAGCAATGTCTGACTAGCCCTGGCGATGCAAACGTCAACAGGCTAAGGTGATGGCTTGCCATCAGGTAATCCGTATTTTTGTATGTGCAGAACGAAACGTGATAAAAAAAAAAATGTGGTAAAGTTTTAGTAGGTATTGAAAATACAAGCGCTTTAATGTCTAAAACATGTTCCAATAAATTTATCAAAAGATCTTAATTACGACACTACGACACCCTAAACCTTAGTCAATTAAAAAATAATCACACAAATTTACTGTGAGAAATAAAAATTTATTCATCTTACACGAAATAACACATTCACTGTAACATTCTTATTATGCGAGTTTTTGATATATCAAATATTATTAATGAGCTGGACGGTTTTTTATGACAACATTGTATGCCTAATCAATTAAGTTGAATAAATGATCCTTGGCCTATTTGAGTTCTTAGTGGAGCTTTCAAGTATTCATGACAAAATCTAGTCTTCTAATCCCTTTGAAACACTTTATCTATAGGAGCAGTTTCCAGGTATATGTTGATATCTTTTATTAATAATACTATAAACTTCTCCAGGATTTGGGACCGAAAGCTTTTTTCAATTACCTTGTAGTTATCATTGTAGTAAGCATTGGCAAAATCAACTGCAAAACAAAATATTAATTAATACATACACATGGTCGGGACTCGCAGGTTAGATCTACGCCCTGCAAATATTTATGTATTGTACATGGTCAAGGTGTTTTTTAAAACTAAGGCAGGTGCAGCAGTATTATGAATTTTCATTACATGAAATTAACAAGAATGGTCGACCAGGTTTCAATTAGAGACTCGATATCAAAGCTAGGCACCGGCCAAGCAGAAGAAATAATATGTATAACTAGCACTAGGGGACAGTTGCAAACATTTTAGAGAAACTGATTAAGATACTGTACTAGGGTGACGAGTGAAAGTTATCTGTAATCACAAAATAATAATTATTAACACATTTTTGACTCTGTAGAAATATCATTACAATTATAATAATGATTGCCTAAGAACTTCTTGATTGGTTTATTTCGAGAGTGTGCAGTTCTATGTATCAAGTAAGTCAGACAAAAATGTAAAATAAAATACTAATACATAAAATAAAAACTCATGACGGAATTGTTTATTAATTCTGATCACAATCACTGAACCATGAGCTTCAGAAGCATTTGATAAGAACTGGTTACAAATTTATTAAAGTATATTAAATTCTTTTATATTATTTTTTCTGAGAAAGTAGCTAATAATTTATGTTTCAAATGAAAGGTGTCTTTAAAGAAGACCGACCACATATCAGAACGATATCATGTCGTATCCTGACACGATTCCAACACGAATTTGGGTCGTGACAATCTCAGCCGACCTTGAAATATAGTATGCAGTGTAATGTAGTATGGTTCATGTTTCAAGATCGACTGCGTCTCGGTACCTCGTTGATTTCGTCCTGAGCATCGTCAAATGACAAAATATCGTTTTGTCAATTCCAGCTAATTATTTCGTAGTATATAACGACCCGAAATTCATGTCGTGATTAGAATTCCGTTTGTGGCATGCTACGAAATCGTACATCGATAAAAAAATCTGATGTGCGGGCAGCCTTAAGAGTAAAATTAACTCGTATACCGTAACGGCAAACGGTATAACGCTATGAATGATCGCGGTCACAGCGATTGCGATGACAATATCAACACCTAGACGTTATTTCAAATACGTAAATAGTTTTAAAATAATAAGTAAATTCTTGACGAAAACATACCTTTTTCTTGGTTTCCACTAATTAAGTGTTTACTTTTAAATATCAACTTTCCTTTAAGATCAGTTTCTACATTATTATGCTTAATTGTCAAATGAGGTTTTTGATCCTTTTCAGACATTAAATTGTTGTAGTTTCCTTGAATTATTATGAGATAATCATCTGTAATAAAAATATACCTAATATTATTATTTGCAAGCAAGCGATTGAAATGAAACAAATGAAATATTTTGAATTTTTGGTACCAGATTTTATACTTTTAATTGTAACTAATATAATTTGACCAACCTATTGTTAGCGACTCTAGACCTTTTCCATCCAGGCTTTTACTATTTAATTCTCCTTTAGCTACATAGGAATATTCAAAAATTAACTCAGGACACTGCAAATTGAATTCATAAGTCATTTTCACCGAGTCACATCTGCAATAAAAATATATCCAGATAAATAAAAAGTACAATATTAAAAGAACGAGAGAGAGAGAGAGAAAGAGAGAGAGAGAGAGTTGATTGAGCTGAATTTCTTTCACTCTCTCTGTCTTTACTACTACTATACATAGGCCGATGATAGTACGAGTGATGCCTTGTATACCGGCCGCGCTAACATTTCTCGGGAAAACGTCACTGAGAGTCGATCCAAACTTGTGTCTGAAATCGACTTAATCTAGTCCAATTTAACCCAATGAAGATGTGGTTTGCGCGTTCACCGCCAAAAACATACCGTTTGTTGTGTCACCTCGCTTTGAGAGCACTTCCCTGCAACAGCCAGCATCGGAATCCTCGGTGTCGATATATCGAGCGAGCGAATTTATATAATAAATCCTGTAAAAATGTTTCATGAAGGTACTTACTTCAACATTAGAACTTCACAGTTTTTTAATCCTGATAGAGTAGTATTTATAAATTCAAACTTCATGTCTTCTAGTTCTCCGATAATTTTGCCCTCGTGTAATGGATCGATAGGTTTAGTTTTGGTTCCAGCTACGAGAGACTTATAAATAGTTTTCGCTCCTCTTGTTAGACACTCTACATCCTTCCAATCGCATGTCTGTTTACCTTAAATTAAAAGAAAACCTGAGTAATTTAAACAAAATGGTGATGTCATGGTGAGAATGACCGGCGGAAAATATAGTGAAATATAATAGAAATCAACAGTAGTAATTTGAGGTCCAGTGGTTGCTGTTTCGAAACATACCCAATACCCTAGCGAGATGTGATCCTCCTACTGACATAGTCATTTAACTTAGTCCGTGGAGTTCACAAAAAGATTAAAGTGGTTTGTAAGACATTTTTAATGTAACCGAACCTATAGATTTGAATTTTCTCTTAAAAGTCTTCATGATTAAAAAATCAATATATTTTAATATTTTTTCAACTTACCCAGAACTGAATGTAACAAAACCAATGACACCACCAACCACAAAAACTGAATACGAGTCATGTTTTGTATGAGACCTACCACGCCACTGTTTGGGTTATTACGATTGTTTTACTTATTTATAGGTATTTTTATCTTTTATGCTTATCTCACACCAATTTTTTCTATTGTTTTCGTAAAACAAAAAAAAAATCTCTTTGAACATATTTTTATGTTAATCTGAAGGATTTATTATAAAAAAATTAAAACCGGTTATTATATTAAATAAAATGAGTTCAAAGTTTAAGTAATCTCTTGTCTTGAGTATCATCATGAGAAATTATACCCTCAATAGCTAAACGATCACGTGTAACTTATCGTCATATACAGTTCTTATTATTTATTTTTATTCCGTTCGTTGTGCTACGAACAGAATAAAAATAAATATAACGCCACGACTTATAATTTGAACACAAATGTTATTTTATTATAATATTTCACTACTTTTAGGTTTTGCACGCTTATAATGTAATAGTTACTACTACCGATTCCTTAAAAGTTTTCATGGATAATATAGTAAACACTTAACAATAATTATCTGTTTTAGACATTCCAATAAAATTAAAATATTCTGTTGTGTTTGTGGAGGGACCAGGAGAGATGATCATGCCTGCCGGACCAGCCTAACGGTCGGTATTGAAAAATTATACAAATATCAATCATCAGCCTATCGCCGTATAGGACTGGACGAAGGCCTTCCACAAGGAGCGCCAACCATTCCGGTCTTGGGCAATCCGGATCCATCAGCTGCCAGCCATCTTCTTCAAGTCATCGGTCCATCGTGCCGCAAGGCGCCCTACGCTACGTTTGCCTAATTGCGGTCTTTACTCTAGCACATGTGGCTCCAGCGACCATCAGTCCGCCTGGAGACATGACCGGCCCACTTCCACTTCAGCATACTGATGCTCTGTGCGACGTCGGTTACTCTAGTTATATACCGACTAACTTCATTTCGAATTTTATCGGCTAGAGAAACACCGAGTGACTTTAAACTTGTTTACCAGTCCAACGGTAAGTGTCTACGTTTCGGCTCCGTATGCCATTACGGAACGGTGAACGGGTGTATGCGGGGCCGCTTACCATCTAAGGCCTCGTAACGCCAAACACACCTGCACGCGGTGCACCCTACCGAACAACGAAGGAGGCTCTAGCGACCGACTCGTGGTGGTATAACCACACCACCCCGGGAATTATCAAATTTCGATACTGATGACGGGCAGCAGCGTCACTAGTGCCACTGCGGTTACAAACCCGCCTGCCAAGCGTTGTGACTATGGTAAGTTCCCCCAAATGGATCGCAACCGAGAAAAACGGCCCCAGTTCCCGGTAGTCACACTATTGTAACGGCGCGGCAGGTGGTGCGAAGAATCCCAGACTACGGCAGGTTACCGGACGGATAACGGATTCACTTTGCAGCTGTATATATGGCATATCAATTGGCATATCTTGGGGCTACCGGAAGTCCGAAGACAGGGAGAGGACATGAAAGCCTTAGGTTCCGGTCATCTTCTCTACTTCCGACAGGGAGACTAATCATCCCAAGGTGGCGTCAGATTTATGGTCCATAAATCGCTCAAAAGCAGCGCAGAGGAAGTAGGCAGTGTGTCGGCGAGGCTAACGGACCTCGTCTTAAGAAAAGCCAAAAGGTAGTCTTTGAATGTTATTCAAATGTATACTCCCACGTCTACATATCCTGACTTCTAGGTCGAAGCCATATACGAAGACATAGTTAAGGCTCTGTCGTTTTACTACCTTTGGTTACGGGCGCAGAAATCACAAGAGGCAAATGCTGGTAAACATTCTTGAGGCCCAAGGGCTCTTTCTGATGAACTCCTTCTTTTAGAAGAACCCTCAAAGGAAGTAGACCTGGTCTCTCTGTCTAGCGTATGTGGACTCTCTCACACTTGAGATTTGCAGACGATATAGTGATCCTGGCGGAATCACTGCGTCATCTGGAAGGAATTTAGGACCTCAAGACGAGTGGGACTTGGAATGTACATTGGTAAGACCAAAGTCATGCATAATAGGCAGCCATCCCCGAGTCCAGTGGCGCTACTCTCCATCTCAGGCGGCACAACTTCGATCGGGAGGCCAATAGAAGAATTCGTCTTGGCTGGGCGGCGTATGAGAAGCTACGTCATATATTTGAGTCGCTGATCCCTGAATCCCTAAAAACTTAGGACATATAATCAGTGCGTCCTACCCGTAATGATATACGGAGCCGAAATATAAATATACAATGCTGTTCAATATTCAATAAAATAATACACAATAATATAAAAAAGGCTTATGTTGTAAACTTTGATAGGGCCAAATTGTAATGTAAAATAAGTTACTAGTGTTATGTAAAATAATTACCATGTTCGGCCCTAGATGCCGTAAGCTTAGGCGTAGGCTTAATGTTACTCTGACAGAGCACACAATGGGTACCAAATGAAATATTTATATTTTATATTTATATTTAACTTAATACTATACAGGATGTTACTTAAAAGGTGTGATAAAATTTTAGAACAGTGTAGCCGACACATATTTGATTTAACTTGAAAAACAATTTTTTTTTGTCGTTCAATGCTTTTCCTGGTGTATGTGCACATTTCTAAACAACAGGTTACGAAATTCCACGTCAATTTCATTAATTGTTGAATAGTTTACATTACATTAAATTAAAGTCTTAAGCCAATTACAATAATTATAACATTACAATAATAATAATGAACATAAAATAAACAAAATATTAAATTAAATTAAATCAAATCAATCTAGGTTACGCAGTAACACTTATTAATGTAAGGCTACAAACTCACAGCCACTTTGCTAAGATTCTATAACCTGTGCAACATACAATCAGGTAATAAGTAAGTCGATCTTAAGTAGACATGTTTTAAAATCAATAAAACAATAAAAAAATCAATAATAATCAAATAATATAAGTAACAAAAATAATAAAAGTCGTAACCCAAATGTAGAATATCAATAGGTAGGCTGTACTACAACTATATTAATTCTATGTGAGGGACTGGCTTCTGTACTAGGAGACCTGTATGACAGATTACCAGCCTGTTCACATTCGACCTGGTGGAAAACAGTATGCACAAATTTAATTACCACTTAAGCTAAGGTTTTATAGTTGAGGTGTGTGGTAGTCGGTATATGTGTGGTGTATGAATAATGCTTTATGCAATGTAACTGCCTATAAACCCAAAGAATTTTCGTGGAAATGCTGTGATCCACTGTGTGTTAGATTGACAAACTTTGTATTTTAGTCGCTTGTTTGCAGTTCGGGTGGGGTTGTATTCAGTCACAGAGTGTTGCTTAAGAATAGTATACGAGATAAATAGTTGGCGAACTGTTAGGACGTCAGTTAAAGGGTAGAGGTCTTTAGTGGGGAACAGAAATGGTAATGAGTATCCTACCTTTAAAACTGCTTGCTGAGCCGTTTCTAATACTATAAGACTAAATTTGGGTGCACCACCCCACACAGTGATGCAATAGGTCAAGATTAATTGGCAGAGAGATTGGTACACCATTTTTATTATAGGTTTATCCGCAGCATTACGTAGGTTTTTAAATATAAAAATAAGTTTCCGAGTTCGAGTAGCAAGGAGATCCAAGTGGTGCTTAAAGCTGAGAGTGTTGTCGATTACGACACCTAGATACTTAATGTTGAAAGCTATGGAAATTTTACCACAATTACATCGTTGGTTAGTTGAGCAAGAATGTGCTGTAAGGAAGAATTTGTCATGAGTAGAATTTGGGGTGTTTATTATGGAGAAAGGTATGGGGTTGACGGTTGACGTCATTGCAGTGACATACTTGTTAAGTTTAAAACGTAAATAAAAATAATTCGTGCAAGTTTTCGCAGTAGATTTAGTGGAACAGTGCTACAAGACTTACAATAAAATACAGATAGTGTTATCCAGTGATGTATTATGGTATAAACTTAAATAAATGTTAAAATAAAATATCTAATCAAATCAGTGACAGAAAACTACCCTATAATATAAAAATATATATTCATTGGAATAAAACAACCATTTACTACAAACTAAAGTACTTATAGTGTGGAACAGTGCGCAGTGTCAATAACCTCCAGTCCATCTTTCAGTGCGAACATTTTACTGCTGTAAATAAAGCCTTATTTTAAACACGCACAGCAGCGCCATCTGTTAAACGGAGAGCGAACTATTTGCACAAGTAACCACTAAATACATAACAGATAGGGGACATGGCTGGTAAGTGTGTAGTGTGCGGCAAGTTTGTCTCAAATAAAGGGGGCGCCACTTGCTGTAAGTGCACAAATAAATTTCACCTCACTTGTGTGCATTTGCCAGAAACTGCAAAGGTGAGCAGTGACTGGCAATGTCGGAGCTGTAGGGGTAAAGTACCCAAGGACGCCACCCGGCCCACACCTATCCAGGGTATATCCTCCGAAAACAGGGAATGTACTCCTATTAGCCAACACGACTCCTATCAGTCCACAGATGGCTTAGGGTGTGATAAAGAGCGGAGTATACAGATGCCGGCCAACAACTCGTTTCCTCGTGTTGATTTCGGCAACGAAATGCAGCTGCTGAGGATGGAGATACGGGCAATGCGGGAAGACCTCAAAGCAGAGCTTAGAGAATTCCGTCTCGAGATGGCTGACCTTCGCCAATCAGTAGCAGCCTGTAAAAAGAAGGTTGATAATTTAGAGAACCGCTTGGAACATAGTGAGTACCAACAGGCGGCGACCCCCTAACCACACCAATTAGAGCAAACAATTAATCAGCTGAAAACCGAGCTCAATGAAAGGGAGCAAGACCTACTATCCGATATGCTATCCGACATGGAGATTTCGAATCTGCCAGAATGCGCTGGCGAAAATATAATCCATACAGTAGAGTTGGTAGCTAAGAAGTTAGGTGTACCACTAGAAGAGAAGGATATAGGATATGCAGAACGGGTGGGTCCCCGGGTGGAGCGGTCGGAGGGAACGGGTGAGGGGGCGATGGGTACGAGATGCCGGCGCGTCGTAGTTCGGCTAGCGCGGCGCGGATTGCGAGATGAGTTGCTGAGGAACGCGAGGACAAGGCATGGCGTCACATCCGCTGACCTTGACCTGGATGGGCCCCCAAGACGCTTCTACCTCAACGAGAGGCTAACTCGAACAAACAAGCAGCTGTTCTTTCTCACTCGACAAACTGCTACGCACCTGGGGCGGAAGTTTGCGTGGACCAAGCATGGTAGAATATATGTCAAGGAAGCTTATGGAAGACGTGCTTATAACATCCGCACGGAGCCTGACATCAAACGAGTATTTGGTTGTGAGACTGTCAAGACAGGCAAAGTATAGAATGGAAACATCTATCCACACAATGTTATTTTCTGTAATGTTTACCTGTAATATTATCTCTGTGTATGCATGCAATTTAGTTGTAATATGGTAAGTTACATAGAAATTATAAATTGTCCAACTGTGTAAATATTCTAGAAAAAAATATTATGTCCCAGGTGTACAACTTTAACAAGATTATAATTATACAAAAATGATCACACTTCACAATACCCACAACACAATTATTTACAATGTATACAACACAAATATTTACAATACATACATGACAAGAATTTGCAATAACATAATCATTTCTAACCCAAAGTATGTTTCTTTAGAATGGGATACATTGGCAAGGAGTACACAGGAACTGTTTGCTTTTAATGTCAAGAAAAGTAATTTGCTTTGTGTAGTATGTGACTGTCTATACTTTACATTATTAAGCCCAATCAGGATCGGGTATTTCATGGAAAATGCTGTGGGAACCTTTAATATAAAAAAAGAACAATGTGCCATAAACAGTGTGAGTATCAATATTCATAACAGAGTAACTAGGGTGTTTGATAAGATGCTAAAAGTATTTTATATCACTAATACCTGCATACTGCATATACACATATATAAATACTATATTAATCTAATATATAACTACTATACTGATACATTGAGATATAAAACTTATTATGATGGTTAATAACAAATATTTGAAATTTGGACTTTTTAATGCAGGGTCATTAGGTACTAGGCAGGATGAATTCTTAATAGCCATAAACTTCCACTCAGTTCATCTTATGGCAATCAATGAGACGTGGTTGAAGCCAGGTGAACAGGGAAGGGCTCCTACAGTACCAGGCTATAAGCTAAGGCATATTCCAAGACCTAAGTCAATAAGGGGTGGCAAAGGGGGAGGAGTGGGTTTCTATATCAGGACGGGAGTTAATGTAAGAAACATAAGTCACCCGATACACCCAGACATAGAGGAATTTTGGTTAGCATTGAACATTATGGGCAAAAGGATCATAGTTGGAACGGCATACAGACCACCATGGTTTTGTGTAGATAGACTTTTGGATGGCTTGAGTGACAGAATTTGTGCATTGGCACCCTATGATCATATTATTATATTAGGTGATTTCAATATTAATATGCTAAGTGTGTCTAGTACTAACACAAAAAAACTTCACCAATTCTTAAATTACACCAATATGCATCAGGTAGTACACACTCCAACACATTTTGTAGGGGACAGCAGTACCTTAATAGATTTAATATGCACTGATATAGGTGTTCAAAATGTCTTAGTTACTCATGTATGTACCCGAACTGGGCCAGCACTCAATTGTAATCTGTGAGTCACGTTTTAAAAAACAAAAAGAGACACCTAGGTGGGTTACCTACAGAGCTTATGGGGATATTTTGATGGACATTTTCGATGGTGATTTAGGGAACATTCCATGGCACATCCTGGAGCTACAAGACGGGGTTAATGATATGGTGGAACAGTTGTCCTCATGGGTTATGCACTTGTTTGATATGCACGCTTCGGAGAAACATAAACAATTTAAAACCAAGTGCACCCCATGGATAACTGACAATGTAAAGATACTTTTTAGGTTGCGCGACAGAGCTAGGATAACATTTAAAAATACCGGATTAGAATAAAAAAAGCAGTACTATCTTGACCTTAAGCATCAAGCCACCGTGGCTTTGCATAATGAGAAGGCTGCCTATTTTTCTAAAAACATAAATGATAACATAAATAACCCAAAAATCCTTTGGAAAAACTTAAAAACACATATACTCCCTTCACACAAGGATTGTTGTCTGCCTGACCATTTTTATAACCCGCATAGTATTAACAAAGCCTTTTTAGACGTGCCAAGAGAATGTAAAGTGAGCATTTCCAAACTGACATATTATGATTTTCACAGATATAACCCAAAATACATTTGAACTAAAACCTGTAGATGAAGAAACAATACTGAAAATAATAAAAAACATAGGAACGAAGCACAAGGAATAGACAAAATTAATATACAGATGCTAACACTAACACTACCACATACACTAGGTGCCATCACTAAAATAATAAATACATCTATACACTCACAGGAATACCCAAGGCTATGCTCTGTAGTACGGCCTTTACCTAAAGTTTCCCCCCCAAACACTAATAAAGACCTTCGTCGGGTTAGTATACTCCCATGTATGTCTAAGGTGCTGGAAAAAGTAGTGTATTTGCAAGTCATGGAATATCTTGAAAAGAATAATATTCTCCCTGACAAACAATCAGGTTTCAGAAAAGGAAGGAGAACTGCTACAGCTTTGAGTGATGTAGTTGGTAACATACTGGAAGCTAGGGACCAGGGGGAGGGAACAGCGTTAGTGCTTCTAGACTATTCACGCGCATTTGATGCCCTGGATACATCACTATTATTATCCAAGCTGGCTTATTATTCTCTACAACATACGTGACTATCTCAGTACAAATCTCATACTATTCAGATTTAACTATTGCGATAAAGTTTATGGTCCATGTGTGCTGGCTAGAACTAGGAACCTAATACAAAGAATGCAAAATGCATGTGCTTGTTATTGTTTCAAAATACCAAATAGACATCATGTAACACCATACATAAATGAGAACAATATATTGAAAATGGAAGCCAGGAGAAAATTACATCTAGCCAGTTTACTCTTTGGGTTAATGAAAACCCAAAAACCTACCTATCTATATGAGAAGATTGACTGGAGGCAAGATCATTGCACCTATTCCATTAGAACCTCAAACAGTGCATTGTCCATACCAAAACACAGAACTACAGCATTCCGGGGCTCCTTTAGGTACTCAGCGACGAAGTGTTGGAATGATTTGCCACCACCTATAAGGGACCTGAAAACCACAGTTTTAAAAAGAAATATAAAACTTTTTTAATATTAAGGCAAAAACAACCAAACACATTATCAGTACCGTGAAGATTATGGCCCCTCTGTGTGGTAGATCATTCCAGTAATTCCTTTACCTAAGGCTGTCATCCTTCATACAATAGTTCCCAAAATTTAACACACATGCAAAACATGTTGGCCAGGGGGGTGACGGCACCTGGGATAGGGAAGCTGTAATAAATTATGAAAAGGTACAGTTTTTTTCTTTTTGGGTTAGTTTTTTAATAGCACATTACAACTAGGCAATAAATTTTTGGCTTGGCACACATGCTCAAGCTTTAAAGTATTGGAATAACAATTATAATAAAATATAACTTACCATAATGGTTTGCTCCACAGGCTTAGTATATCATACAGTACATCATACATATCATTTATGTGTATCATACACTTGTATTCTTTTTCTCTTTTGTTTTAAGTTTTACCACTGTTTTTTTTGTTTTTTTTTCTTATTAGCTAATCGGGCAATGTCGCCCGACGACGTTAAGCGGCACTCTTGGGATGCACTGAAAATCAGTACTGGGGTGGGTTATGCCCATCTCAGTGTATGCTGAGTGTCCACCCAAATTTCTGAAACAAAAAAAAAAAAAAAATTTTGGTTTTTCAACATTAAGTGTCTAATTCTAGTCTAATTTAGAGATTGTTGGCAGTTTTGAAATAGGTCGGTAGTTATTGACACAGCCTCTGTCACCGCTCTTATAGATGGGAATGACATCGGCAAGCTTGAAATCGTCGGGGAAAATACCTGTTGAAAAAATCTGATTAAAAATATTTGTAAGAGGTAGGACTAGTATTTGGTGATAGCGTTTGAGAAGTGCTCCCGAGATATTATCTCGTCCCGTAGGTTTATCTTTCCTTAGATTAAGGATGCAAGAAAGAGCTTCATGTTCGTCAGTGGGGTTTAGCATAAAGGAGAATGAAGTAGGTGGCGATAAGCTACCCATAAAATGATCAATATTAAGTGCCTTCTCAGCAAGGTCCCTCCCAATGGAAACGAAAAACTTGTTTATTTTATTGACGGAGTCTGTAGGATGAGACGAAGAAATCAGTTCGGAGACAGGATTACTATTCTTATTAGTATATTTAATTTGTTTAATAGTGTCCCAGAGCATTTTGCTGTTAGTTTTGACAGCATTATGAAGCAAAATTTTTTCGTAGTCCCTTTTAAGTTTTTTTAAAAGCCAATTACAGAAGTTCCTATACTTCTTATATGTTGTCATAATGGTTTCATTGTTAGGATTCTTTTTAGATTTTTGATGAAGTCTGTCCCGATTTTTTACGCATCACAAAAGACCTGTTGACATCCAAGGCTTACTTATCCTTCTGCGGTTTGGGATAGTGCTAGTATGAGTATGCGCTTTTAGTAAATTTTTAACTGTAGAAATAAGAAATGATGTGGATTCATTTGGGTCAGACATGTCATATATGGGGTTAAGGCACAAGTTGTTCATATCATTATCTAAATTTACAAAGTCAATTTTTTTGCAAGAAGAATATTTATTGAGCTTGTCCTGATGTTCAAGGATTAGGATCAGAGATTCGTGGTCAGTAACTGAGGTTTCAGCAATATAGCAGAAACCCGTCCGAAACAGGTCCGGCGACCGTTGTATTTTAACATAGCGTGATTAAGACACGTTTTGTTGTGCGTTGGTAATAGGTGTGCTGGTAATAGGCCATGCGAAGCTAGTAGGGTGAGATAGATGGATGAATTTGAATCTTTATTATTTTCCATTATATCAATATTTATATCACCGATGAGAATAACATTGGCACATTTTAAGCTTGCAAGTAGATCATCAAGGGATTCAATAAAAGGTGTAGTGTCTTTATAACCTGGTGGTCTATAAATGGCCACAATGGAAGTATTGGTACCAATTTTTATCAGTAAACAGTTTGCGTCACGAAGGTTATGTTCTGATATAGAAACATCCAAGCCATTTCTGAAAAACACTGTAACGCCTTCTTGACTATTACTCCCACAACACCTAGAGAGATTTTTAAATTGTTTAACTGTATAAAATCCAAAACCTCTTGTAGATATGATGAAATTCCTATGAGTGTTATCAAAAAACATAATATAGCATTATTGGCCGAACCCTCGTCGAGTTTTTTTCAATAAATGTATTGCGGATTCTATATTTCCTGAACAACTTAAAATAGTAAAGATTATATCGATACATAAAAAAGGAAGTAGAACAGATACAAAGAACTATAGACCGATTTCTTTGTTACTTAGTTTATCTGAAATATTTTAAAGTATTCTGAAAACCCGTCTGGTAGCACATTTAAACCTAAGTAACGTCCTAAATAAGCATCAATTTGGTTATCAAAAAAGAGTTGGTACTGGAGACGCCATGTATACACTATTAGACGATGTAATGGAGAAAATAAACAATAAACTAAAATGAAATTAATCACTATGGTGTTAGAGGGAACGCACTGCAGCTATTTTCAAGCTATCTCCAGAATAGGAAAATGTACGTACAAATAAATTAAACTCATGAAAATGGAATAATAAAAACTCATAAATCGGCTATGATGACGCAAAAAACAGGGGGGCCCGTAAATATCAATTTTAGGGCCAATTTTATTTATAATATTTACAAATGATTTGCTAAATCATATAAATAGAACAATGACTGATGTTAATCTCACTATATTTGCAGATGAGCCAAAGACATAGAAACTTTGAAAGGAAAAGTTAATGTAGCAATAACTCAATTCTTCATGTGGTTTACAATAAATAAAAAGTCTCTACATTCTGGTAGTGTTCAGTAAAATTGTTACAACTATTGAAAAACCTGATGAACGAATTACAAGACGAGAAACTCGAAGAAAGGACTTCAAATCTCACATGCATCCTAACTTTAATGTTGTCAAACATAGCTTCGGTTACCAAGCAGTTCAACTGTTCAATAAGTTAACGGTTGAATTAAAAAATATGGTATTCACGAGTTCTTTTAATACAAAACTCAAGGAGTATCTACTTATAAGATGTCTGTATAGTGTAGATGAATTATGACTTTCTTTTGGGAACCATAACTAGTGTTTTGATTAATAATGAATTAGTTGTGAAATATGTACGTAATGAATTGTATCATAATCATCTGACATGGATAAATTTAAAATAGTTAAGTAAATAACAGTATCATAATTTTGATTTATCTATATGTATGATTGACATGAATAATTTTAAAATTGTATAATACTTGTAGTTATGTATTCGTGCAAATGTACGAGATGAATGCATTTATGTACACATGTGTGCGAGCGCACATGTGTGTGTGTGGGCTGCGTCCCACCCCTTTTACTTAGAATATTAAAGCAGTGTGTAACCAGCTACCGAGTTTGATTTACGTACTTCGCTCCTATAACACACTTCCGTGTCGATACATAACACGTGGCGACGAGCTGAACTACATTTTTTTTTGGAAACATGTCTTAGGAGCGAGGAACGACTTATGGCGTGCTTACCACCTTCGACCACCTGTCTCAGGAGTGGAATTGCTTCAAGTCGCGATTACATCAGTGGTTTATCGCCAATTGACATTACCCCGGTCACCGATAAAACAATGATGAAGTGTAGGGCGATATTATTAACGTCATTGTGCGAATCAACGTTCAAACTTGCGAGTAACCTGGCGTTGCCAGACAATTTGGAAGACTTGAGTTATCAGGCGATAGTGCAACTCCTAGACGCTCATTTTACACCAAAAAGGTTCGGGTTTGCAGAAAAATCAGTCTTCTATGCGTCAACACAGCGACTAGGCGAAAGTCACACTTAATGGGCGGCCAGGATTAGAGGATTAGCGGCACACTGTGGATTCAAGAATTTGGAAGAGGCCTTGCTGGATAGGTTTATCATGGGCATGGCAGCAGGACCTGAGCGGGACAAACTCTTCGTGCAGGACCAGCGAGTGCTGACTCTCGCGAAGGCCATCGACTTGGCTGAGAGCGTGCGCTGTGCGCGTCAGGCCTCGTCACAGGGAGCATCAGGTGCTAACGGCACCGGCTCAGCGGGCCCGGACAGCGTCTTTAACATTTCCAAGAAAGAAAAATGCAGTGTGTGTGGTTTTTCTAATCATAAGTCTAATCAGTGCCGTTATAAAAACTGCAAGTGTAAAAAATGCAATACGAAAGGTCATTTGCGTAAAATGTAACGAGGGTAAAGTGAAATACGCAGAGGAAGGTACTGTGGACGACGGAGACGATGACGGTGAGCGATTTTATAATATTAGATGCGTAAAGGGAAAACCTATGACAGAACGTGTGATGGTCAGTGGTCTATCTTTAGAGTTCGAAATCGACAGTGGTACAGCAGTAAGCGTAATTTCCGAAAATACCTATAAATCTAATTTTAAAGGATTACCAGTGTCAGTTACTAACAAAAACTTATTTAGTTATACGGGGGAGTTTATTGAAGCGATCGGAGTTGTTTTGCTACCTATATCATACCTTGGGCGTACGCTTACTTTAAATGTATATGTAGTGCGCGTAGACGGACCGTCACTACTAGGCCGCGATTTCATTCGTGAGTTTGACTTAGCGCTAGCACCAGCGCGCGTATACACAGTACAAGAACAATCGATAGGCGAGCCTAATAATAATATTGTTAAACAACTCTCTAACATGTTTCCTAAAGTTTTCTCAGGCAATCTGGGGTCATTTAAAAAATATAAAATTGATTTACAGTTAAAATTCAATGTTAAGCCGATTTTTTTCAAAGCGAGACCGGTACCATTCGCATTAAGGGATAAATTAGACAAGGAGCTCGACCGATTATTGTCACTAGGCATTTTAATACCTGTTGAGCACTCGGAATACGCATCACCTGTTGTGCCCGTATTGAAAAAGAACGGCAGCATCAGGTTGTGTGCTGATTACTCAGTGACAATAAATAAACAGTTGATAATCGATCAATATCCCTTACCTACGGTCAATGATTTGTTAGCCAAACTACACGGCGGCGTACAGTTTAGTAAAATTTATCTATCTATGGCTTTTAATCAATTTGTTCTAGACGAAAAATCGCAAAGCTTAACTTGCATCAACACTCACCGCGGTCTTTTTAATTTCACTCGTCTAGTGTTTGGATTGTCAAGCGCGCCAGCTATTTTTCAGCGCGCGATAAAATGTTTACTCTCGGGAATTGACGGTATCATCTTCCTGTTGGACCGTATTTTGACTACAGGGTCAAATAAACATGAACACCTACAGATACTAATTACGGTGATACAACGTTTAGATGAGGCGGGGTTAACAGTACAAATGAATAAGTGTGAATTTTTTAAAGATGAGATTTCGATCTTGGTCACAACATCATAGATAGAAATGGAATTAGGAAGTCGCCCGATAAGGTCAAAGCTATTTCGCAAGCTCCTAAGCCTACAAATGTAATGTAATCATTTCTGGGTCTCACTAATTATTATCGAAATTTTGTACCGGACGCGTCGTCCGTGTTAAGTCCCTTATACAATTTATTAAATAAAAATACAAAGTGGGAATGGACTCGTAAACACGACGACGCATTCGTCGAAATAAAAAACATTTTAGCGTCCGATAAAACATTAGCGCATTTCAACCCTAAGGCTAAATTAATATTAACGGTAGACGCGTCACCGACAGGGTTAGGAGCTGTTCTATTTCAGATAGGCGATGAGGGGTTGGAAAAGCCTATATCTTACGCTTCCCGGACATTGTCATCAGCGGAAAAAAATTACGCCCAAATTCAAAAGGAAGCAACAGCGATAATTTTCGGCGTAAGACGGTTTCACCAATACCTATATGGTCGGTCCGAGCCTTTCGTGCTTCGAACGGACCATAAACCCCTTTTGGCTATATTCGGGCCTCACAAAGGCATCCCAGAAGTGTCCGCCAACCGACTGCAAAGATATGCCATATTTTTGTCTGCGTATAATTATATAATAGAGTATATCAGTAGCAAAAATAACAGCGCGGACTATTTGTCTCGGGCATACGGGGTAGAACACGAGACGAGGGCGCCGTTGGACCGGCCCGCGGAGTGCGAGGATCGCGCCGCTTACGTCAACTTTGTAGTGAACGGGGACCTACCGGTTACACTAAACGATTTGCGTCGCGAGACGACTCGCGACTCTCATCTAGCTACTATAAAACGTTATGTTTTAAACGGCTGGCCTAGAAAAATTAATGAAACAGGCTTAAAATCATTTTTCAATTGTCGTACACAATTATCTTATGAAAATGGTATCTTAATGCGTGGGCATAAAGTAGTTATTCCCTCTTCCTTACAAGGAAGCGTATGTAGGGAACTGCATAATTCTCACTTTGGGGTAGTGAAGATGAAGGCAGAGGCTCGCAAGCGGTTGTGTTTTCCTGGCATAGACGCGGCGCTGGAGCGAGTAGCGGGCGACGTAGTCGACGTAGACGTAGGGCGGATAGGCGTGTGCGCTGCGCCCCGCACCGCCGCACGCCCCTCTCGCGCCATGGCCCTTACCACCGCACCCTTTTTCCCGAATTCACATAGATTTCTTGGGCCCTTTTCATGATTACATGTTTTTAATTGTAAATGGGTCGAATGTTGCGATATGTCCTCGACTTATAATTCTAAATCAGTTATAGGTAAATTATGTGAGTTTATGTCGCGGTTTGGAGTTCCGCACACGTTAGTGAGTGATAACGGTACATCTTTTACATCCTTAGAATTTAAGGACTTTTGTAGACTTAACGGTATCGAGCATGTCCTACCTCCTGTGTATCACCCGGCTAGCAACGGGCAAGCCGAAAGTTTCATTAAAATTGTAAAAAAAGGGTTAAAGTCTATAATTTTAGAGGGTTGTAATAAAAAAACTATTCATGTAAAAATTGCAAAATTTTTATTTGACTACAGGAACTCTAAAAATAGTACCAATGAGAAGTCACCTGCGGAAATAGTGTTTGGACGTTCTTTGCGCTCACGGCTGGACCTATTGAACCCTATCACACCATCGCCGACGTCCACAGATCTAACTCAAACCGTCACACACAATCAGTCCTCACAGGCTAAATACTACAGAGGTGTCCTAAGAACAGACTTTAAACAGAACGAACATGTTTGGGTAACTAAAAATACAAATAATAAAAAAATCTGTTGGATCGAAGGCATTATTAGGAAAAAAATCGGTAAAGTTATGTACTTAGTATATTTGTCACATTTGGGAGGGAAAGTTACTAGGCACATTGACCAAATAAGGAGAAGACTAAAGTCTTCAACCAGCGCTAACCAGGACTGGGACCCTGACGTGATTCACGATGTGGCACCGCTTTCTACTCCCACCAACTACCACGAGCTGGTCACACCACCAGATGGGGGAGGAGAGTCGGTAACAGACCAGGGGAGACAAGGAGCGACACAGTCAGATACGAGGGCTACACTGAAAATTTCGGGAATCAAGGAAGTGACACAACATTAATATTTAAAAATGTATTTATTGCTTTACGAAGTATTCTCCGCGAAATTTGACACATTTTTCCATACGGTGGAACCAATCATTGAAGCAACCATTCCATTCGGAAGTTGGGGTCTCCAAAATGGCCGTTTTGTAGGCGTCCACAGCTTCTTCAGGTGATGAAAATCTCTGACCACACAATTTATTCTTTATTTTAGGGAAAGTATAGAAATCATTAGTGCTTAGGTCGGGACTGTACGGCGGATGGTCTAATAATTCTATATTTTCTTGCTCTAAAAACTCTTTTGTTCTGTGCGCGGTGTGAGAACTCGCATTGTCGTGATGGAGGATGATGCGGCGGTTGCAGTTCTCTTTACGGAGTTCGGAAACGACCTGTGGCAAACAAATGCTAGCATACCATTCTGCATTAACCGTTCTTTGTCCCTCAAGAGGAATAGTCGCAACATGGCCGGTTTTGGAGACAAACGTGGCCACCATTTTTTTTGCAACACTCCGTGAACGAACAATTTTAGTTGGCTTTAACTCATTTTCGAACACCCAAACTCTTCACTGGTTTTTTGTTTCGGGTTCGTACGCGTATATCCAGGATTCGTCACCTGATACAATGTTGTATACAGCATTTGAGGATCCTGCGTGGAATTTTTCGAGAGTTCTGACGCACCAAGTAACGGGAGCCACTTTCTGCTCTCCACAGAGCAAACGCGGTATCCATCGGGAAAACAACTTTTTTACACCTAATTGTTCATGCAAGATTATTTGTATTTGACTCATGCCAATGTCTAAATTTGCCTGAATTTCGCGGTATGTCACATGTCGATCTTCCTCAACCAGCTTACGCACAGCATCAACATTTTCTTGGGTAACTGCAGTTTTTGGACGACCTTGACGGGGATCATCACTGAGCTTGACACGTCCACATTGAAATTCAGCAAACCAGCGATAAATTGTGGTTTTGGATGGGGCTTCATCACCAAATGCAGAAAGCATCCGGTCAACACACTGTTTTTGTGTGAAACCGCTTCGAAAGTCATAATAAATCATCGCCCTTGAATTTTCTCGAGTCAATTCCATTTTCTCAACGACTAAACAAGTTTGAGAAGACCTTGTGAGAAGACCGAGAATCTTTTTTTAAATAAATAAATGGTATTCGATTTTTAAAACCAAGGAGTTTTCAATTAAAAAGATTTTAATATGATAGGAATAGTGGAAATATTCCATTCCCGATACTTTTAGTGCAGCCTATGTATACCGGCGATACAGCCGCGTGTCGCTGCCGCCGCCGCTGGAAGTCAAAGGACAATTAGTCCAATCGTCTCAACACCTACAGCGGCGACAACCGAGTACACCAGTGATGTTGATTAGTACACAACCGATTCAACCTTCTAAAAATGTATTTTCTAGCGTAAGGGGGAGAGATGTTATGTATTCGTGCAAATGTACGAGATGAATGCATTTATGTACACATGTGTGCGAGCGCACATGTGTGTGTGCGGGCTGCGTCCCGCCCCTTTTACTTAGAATATTAAAGTAGTGTGTAACCAGCTACCGAGTTTGATTTACGTACTTCGCTCCTATAACACATTTCCGTGTCGATACATAACACTTAGTAATCATTTCGTAATTAGTGTAATATTCAAATAAAATACACAAATTGTTTCTGAATAAATAAAAATGAAAAAAAAAAATCGTCAAAATAAATCGCAAGACAAAAATGATGGAAGGCTGACATCTGAAATTTTGCGAACGCCAAGACCACCCAAACGAAGCGGTAAGGATGCTTGGAGCCAGGCTCAGTCGTTTAAAGCCACACTTAAAATTTTGCTAAGGGTGTTTTCAATAATTATGTAATTTTTTTTTTAAAGTGTTAAATGTTTGAAAAGTTGCGATGATCGAAGCGCATGAGTAAATTTGGGTACGAAAAGACAAGAACGGAGGTAAAAGCCGAATGGACATTAATTTTAAGTAAACGATCAGAAAAATCGCCAAATTTTTCAATTTTCTCTTCTATGAAAGATTGAAATGAATTGAATTTCCGTACAGTCGAGTGTCTGTCTGTCTTGTCACAAATAAAAAATTCGCATTTGTCAGAGTTGAGTTCTAAGCCTATGGATATAAATTTATTCTTTTATTTTTTATGGAAGGTAAATCTTGTAAAACTGTCTCTACTCCCCCTCCCAGGGTTCCGTCATCAAGGTACCAAATGTTAAATTTTGAGTTTATATTAGATTGTAAGCTTTTTCTATGATAAGGATCATATTGTAAAGAAGGCCTTGAAAGTGCAGGCCTGTTTTCGAACGCTCTAAAATAAAATATCTTAATTGTTTTACGTTGCCGCTATTTTTATTTAGAGCCTTCTCAATTCTATGCAGGCTCAAATAAAAAATAAGTACGTAAGTCATCTCAGAAACCTCGGAGGAATTTAATTTATTTTACAGAGATAGCAATGTCTGACTAGCCCTGGTGATGCAAATGTCAACAGGCTAAGGTGACGGCTTGCCATCAGGTAAGCCGTATTTTTGTATGTAGCAATTGGCAACCTTTTTAAATTCAATTAAAACGAAACGTGATAATTTTTTTTTTTGTGGCGTAAGATTTTAGTCAGTGTTGAAAATACAAGCGCTTTAATGTGTAAAATGTGTCCTAATATATTAATTATCAAAAGATTTTAATTATTTATGATTTTAAGGCAACTACGAAACTCCAAACCTTTATCCACGTAAAATAATCACACAAATTTACTGTGACAATAAAGATTTATTCATCTTACACGAAATAACACATTCACTGTACATTCTTATTATGCGAGTTTTTGATATACTATTATATCAAATACTATTAATGAACTGGACGGTTTTTTATGACAACATTGTATTCAATTGTAATCAATTAAGTTGAATAAATTATCCTTGGCCTATTTGAGTTCTTAGAGGAGCTTTCAGGTATTCATGCCACAATCTAGTCATTCTAATCCCTTCGAAACACTTCATCTAGAGGAGCAGTTTTCAGGTATATGTTGATATCTTTTATTAGTAATACTAAAATCTTCTGCAGCATTTTGGACCGAAAGCCTTTTTCAATTACCTTGTAGTTATCATTGAAGTAAGCATTGGCAAAATCAACTGCAAAACAAAATATTAATTAATACATACACATGGCGATGGCCATAGAACATTTGCGTGTATCGTCGGGACTCGCAGGTAAGATCTACGCCCTGGAAATGTTTATGTATGTATATGGTCAAGGTGTTTTTTAAAACTAAGGCAGGTACAGCAGTATTATGAATTTTCATTACATGAAATTAACAAGAATGGTCAACAGGTTTCAATTAGAGGCTCGATATCAAAGCTAGGCACCGGCCAAGCAGAAGAAATAATATGTATAATTAGCACTAGGGGACTGTTGCATAAATTTCACAGAAACTAATTAAGATAATGTACTAGGGTGACGAGTGAAAATTATGTGTAATCACAAAACAATTATTATTAACACATTTTTGACTGTAAAATAAAACATTAATACCTACATGAAATAAAAACTCATGACGCAGAATTATTTATTAATTCTGATCACAATCACTGATTCATGAGCTGAGGCTAAAGCATGTGATAAGTACTGGTTACAAATCTATTAAAGTATATCAAATTCTTTTATGTTTTCTTTTTTCTGAGAAAGTAGCTATTAATGAATGTTTCAAATGAAACGTGTCTTTAAAGAAGACCAACCACATATCAGAACGATATAATTTCGTATCCTGACACGATTCCTTGAAATACAGTATGCAGTGTAATGTAGTACGGTTCGTGTTTCAAGATAGACTGCGTCTCAGTACTTCATTGATTTCGTCCTGAGCATCCTAAAAGGACAAAAAATCGTTTTGTCAATTCCAGCGAATTATTTTGGAGTATTTCAAGACCCGAATACGTGTCGTGATTAGAATTCCGTTCGTGGTAGGCTACGAAATCGTATATCGATAAAAAAATCTGATGTGCGGCAGCCTTAGGGGTTAAATTTACTCGTATACCGTAACAGCAAACGGTATAACGCTATCCTACATCGTCAGTACGTACCCGTTCATACGACTTGCGCCTATTTGAACGCGATTATCGGGAGTCATGAATGATTGCGGTCGCAGCGATTGCGATGACAATCAACACCTAGACGTTATTTCAAAAACGTAAAGAGTTTTAAAATAGTAAGTAAATTCTTGACGAAAACGTACCTTTTTCTTTGTCTCCACTAATTAAGTGTTTACTTTCAAATTTCAACTTTCCTTTAAGATCAGTTTCTATATTATTATTCTGAATTGTCACATAAGGTTTTTGATTCTTTTGAGAAATTAATTTGTTGTAGTTTCCTTGAAATATTAAGAGGTAATCATCTGTAATAAAAATATACCTAATATAATTATTTGCAAGCCTAATATTATTATTATTTAAATTTAAATGAAATAAATGAAATATTTTGAATTTTTGGTACCAGATTTTATACTTTTAATTGTAATTAATGTAATTTTACCAACCTATTGTTAGTGACCCTAGACCTCTTCCATCCAGAGTTTTAGTACTCAATTCTCCTTTAACTACATAGTAATATTCAAGAATTAACTCAGGACACTGCAAATGGAAGTCATAAGTCATTTTTTCCGTGTCATGTCTGCAATAAAAATATATTCAAATAAATAAAAGAGAGAAAGAGAGAGAGAGAGAGAGCATGAGCATGAGATTTTATAGGTTTGATTGAGTTGAATTTCTTTCTCCCTCTCTGTCTTTACTACTACTGTACATATGCCTATCTCCAGTGGCTCCCTGCTTTTCTTTTTTTCTTTTTCTCACAAACTTTATTTATAAGTTATAATGTGTTTTACTTTACTTTACCGTACTCCTTCTTCGCCAAAACATTTCTTCCACCAATCAAAATTCCATCTACTGGACGACCACAACGACACCCTTAAAAGTCTATATAATAAATCTTGTAAAAATGTTTCATGAAGGTACTTACTTCAACATTAGAACTTCACAATTTTTTAATCCTGATAGAGTGGAATTGGTTAATTCAAACTTGAGGGCTCCTAGTTCTCCGGTAATTTTGTCCGCATGTAATGGATCGATAGGTTTACTTTTGGTTCCAGCTACAAGAGACTTATAAACAATTTTCGCTCCTCTTGTTAGATACTCTACATCCTTCAAATCCAATGTCTGTTTACCTTAAAATAAAACAATAACTGAGTAATTTAAACAAAATGGTGATGTTATGGTGAAATATAGTAGAAATCAACAGTAGCAATTTGAGGTACAGTGGTTGCTGTTTCGAAACATACCCAATACCCTTGCGAGATGTGATCCTCCTACTGACATAGTCATTTAGCTTAGTCCGTGTGGTTCACATAAAATATTAAAGTGGTTTATAAGACATTTTTAATGTAACCGAATCTATAGATTTGATTTTTCTCTTAAAAGTCTTCATGGTTAAAAAATCGATATATTTTAATATTAATTTATTCAACTTACCCAGAACTGAATGTAACAAAACAAATGACACCACCAACCACAAAGACTGAATACGAGCCATGTTTTGTATGAGACCTACCACGCCACTGTTTGAGTTACTACGATTGCTTTACTTATTTATAGGCATTTTTATCTTTTATACTTATCTCACATCAATTTTTTCTATTGTTTTCGTAAAACATTTTTTTTTTATCTCCTTGAACATATTTTTATGTTAATCTGAAGGATTTATTATAAAAAAATTAAAACCGGTTATTATATTAAATAATATGAGTTCAAAGTTTAAGTAATCTCTAGTCTTGAGTCATCGTGAGAAATTACACCCTCAATAGCCAAACGATCAGGTGTAACTTATCGTAATATATTCAGCTCTTATTATTTATTTTTATTCTGTTCGTTCTGCTACGAACAGAATAAAAATAAATATAACGCCACGACTCCTAACTTGAACACAAATGTCATTTTATTTTATTATTTGACTGCTTTTAGGTTTCGCACGCTTATGATGTAATAGTTACTACCGATTACTTAAAAGTTTTCATGGATAATATAGTAAACACTTAATAATAATTAGCTGTTTTAGACATTCAAATAAAATTAAAATATTCTGTTGCGTTTGTGGAGGGACCAGGAGAGATGATCATGCCTGCCGGACCAGCCCAACGGTTGGTATTGAGAAATTATACAAATATCAATCATCAGCCTATCGCCGTATAGGACTGGACGAAGGCCTCCTCCAAGGAGCGCCAACCATCCCGGTCTATGGCAATCCGGATCCATCCGCTGCCAGCCATCTTCTTTAAGTCATCGGTTCATCGTTCCGCAGGGCGCCCTACGCTACGTTTGCCTAACCGCGGTCTCTACTCTAGCACGTGTTGGCTCCAGCGACCATCAGTCCGCTTGGAGACATGACCGGCGCACTTCCACTTCAGCATACTGATGCTCTGTGCGATGTCGGTTACTCTCGTCCTATCCCGATTAATTTCATTTCGAATTTTATCGGCTAGAGAAACACCGAGTGACTTTAAACTTGTTTACCAGTCCAACGGTAAGTGTCTACGTTTCGGCTCCGTATGTCATTAGGGAACGGTGAATGTGTGTATACGGGGCCGCTTACCATCTAAGGCCTTGTAACGCCAAACTCACCTGCACGCAGTGCCCCATACCGAACAACGAACGAGGCTCTGGCGACCGACACGTGGTGGTATAACCACACCACCCCGGGAATCATCTAATTTCGATACTGATGACGGGCAGCAGCGTCACCAGTGCCACTGCGGTCACAAACCCGCCTGCCAAGCGTTGTGACTATGGTAAGTTCCCCCCAAATGGATCGCAACCGAGAAAAACGGCCCCAGTTCTCGGTAGTCGCACTATTCCTGGTCACGATACCGATTATGGTAACGGCGCGGCAGGGGGTGAGAATAATCCCGGCCTACGGCAGATTACAATCAACGACTGTATTTGACGGCGTATAACTAACTTTGCAACCGGATATATGGCCTATCAATTGGCATATCTTAGAGCTATCGGAAGTCCGAAGACAGGAAGAAGACATGATAGCCCTAGATTCCGGTCATCTTCTCTACTTCTGACAGGGAGACCAATCATCCCA
Organism: Euplagia quadripunctaria; assembly: GCA_963859945.1. Lineage (NCBI taxonomy): Eukaryota > Metazoa > Arthropoda > Insecta > Lepidoptera > Erebidae > Euplagia > Euplagia quadripunctaria. Next base: position 7,415,327 of record OY982585.1, read on the forward strand.
AGGTGGCCTCGGATTTATGGTCATAAATCACTCAAAAGCAGCGCAGAGGAAGTTTGCAGTGTGGCTAGACTGGCGGACCTCGTCTTAAGAATAGCCAAGAGGTATTCTTTGAAGGTTGTCCAAGTGTATGCTCCCACGTCTACACATCCTGACCACTAGGTCGAAGCCATATACGAAGACATAGTTAAGGAAAGAAAGAAAGAAAGAAAAATATTTTATTTGTATCTTCTACAGTTATCATAATAAACATAGGTACGTTTTAAGACTGGGGTGGTACCGAAGGTCAAATAAGGTACCTGCGTCAGCTATTGTCACAGATCGCTCTGCAACGCTAGTAGGCGCATAAAATTAGCTAAACCTGGACATAATTCGATAAGCCGTTGTTTTTATTATTTTATTGGATATTGATATTAAGAATCAAATATTAATTAGATATATGATGTAAAAAAATTCGGGGTGGTACCAGTTTTTTCTAAAAATCGAGAGATTTCGTACACTACCTAACTTTTTCCCAAAAGCAAAATAGGTAACCGAATACCTTGTTAGTATAATTTTGAGGTGCATTCAAATGCTATCACCTAATAGCAAAATTAAACTGAAACCAAAATCGCATGTATGTTTTTTTTTACATTATTTATCTGATCTCAATATCTAGATAAGCAAAAATAGTAACTATGATGGTTGTATCTTATTAAGCTCTATTACGTCTTTTTAGACATTGAAGACAAAAATTAAACATTTATTTTTTACATTTTAAGAATAATGTGTTTCTCAGTAGTTAAAAATCGTAACTGTGAAATTTTTGTTCAATAATAGGTTTTCGTGTAATACAATTTTCTTTTCATCAAAAATAAACACGTTAGCGTGACGCTTATGAAATTGCAAATTTAATTGAAAATACGCGCAAGCAAGTAGTGGCGCTTGATGCATGCGGCGGGTGCGGGGCGGGGAAAGAGCGCGGTGCCACGCGGAGAGATGCGGCGGCGGCGACATGTCATAACGAGTTTATTTCAATTGCGTGTTTTGTACCGACTGCATCGAGTATTAGAAAAACAATCTGTATGGTAAAATTGAGACCTGGTCCCTAAATGTCTTATGCTGTTGTAGTTAGTAAAGTTATCCAAATAACTTTAGTTATCGATTACGTTCTTCTGCAATCGGTATGGATGTACAACATTGTACCCTTATAAATGGTTGTTGTAATAATATGATATAAAAACTGTTGTCCGGTTATTTAATTAATTTATCTAAACGATTGTACCCACTCAGCCTTTGGGAATGATTCGTTACTATACTATTCGTTACTGACAGTGGCGGATTTACCAGTAGGCTGAGTAGGCGAGCCTAGGATGGCAGATTTTAGGCGCGGCAAATTTGGGGAAAACATATTTTTTCTCTTACAAAATTAAAAGATTTATATTTACATATATTGTTGTCGCCACATTAAAAACTCTTATTTATTTTATTAAAAATAGGGACAAACTATAATAGATGATAACACAGTTCACTATTTAATAAAAATAAGTTAATATACATTATTTTGACTGGTTATACCGGTAACGCAATACTATTGGTCGATTGATAAATATTAAGGAATAGTGGGATTATAAAAGGGTAGTGTTCCTGCATCTCATCGGGCCGCGCGCGCGCCGTGGCAACGAACCGGTTCCGCGACTTTTATCTGCGAACGGGCGGGGCAAGCTCGGCGCGGGCCAACTCACTCGCTCAACAGTAACCTACGCGTGCGCATCGCTAATATTATAAAGATAAATACATATTTAAAATCTTCAAGCGTTTATCTTTTAATTGCAACACACATCCAGTCAAGAACACCAGCCACACACCTGGAGCTTGGCATTCAAACAGTGGTCCTTCGATGGTCAAGAAATTACCAGCGGCCCTTTCGACATAAGGAGTTACTCAGCAGCCGCCTTCAGAAATTCAGCCGCGACCCTTCCGTCATTGGGAAGTCGTCCAAAGGTCTTTGAGCACACCAGAGTAAGCCAGCTGCCCTCCGAACATCGTAGCAGGCATCCTTCATCCATCCATCTTAAAGAAGTCATCCAGTGATCCCGCGTTACAAGAAGATCAGCGTGTTTCGCTGCACACATTACACGTGGACTTTGGACTACCCGACCGCCAGCTTGCGCTCGCATCGTGCGCGACGGCCTTAGAGTTCACTTAGAGGATACCTTAACAGGAGGACAGTCAACGTGGAGAAAAATTATTGAGTGAGTCCGTTCCATATCCTTTAATCCCTGTCTTATTCTTATTATCTTACCGGGAATTTTCTAGTAGTACTACCTGGATCAGGCATATTGATCTCTTCATATCGTAGTCTTTATACAAATAGCCCATTCATAAACATTATTCACCTTTGCATATTTCATTGATATTTATTAGTCATACTTAACAACTTTGTTTGCTTACTGCATTCAATATTTCTAATCATTTCGTGTGCACACTTCTATTGAGTAAACCGGTTTTGCGCGCCATTATAGTCAACACCTGTTGTTAACCGCAAGTTTCGCCAGCTGTCTATTCATTCATACATTGCATTTATAATATTATTTGTTGTTTCTTTCGCTTTATTTGCGTTTTAAACTGATCAATTTATAAAAATATATTTAATTATGTCTGACGCAAAATTGAGAGAGCTTGTAAAAAGGCGTGGCAGCTTTAAAGCTAAGCTTACTTATTTTAGTAACTTTCTACGGCTTTAACCGAAAACTAGCTTAGATTCCTTTCAATCTTCCGAGTTACAATGCCGTCTTAGCCTCATGGAAGCTCTTTATAAGGAATTCGATGTGTTACAGACGGAATTGGAGCTGTTGTCGGAAAGTACGGATGACATGTACGCCGAAAGGGAGCAGTTTGAGACGCAGTATTATGCGCAAGTGGGCTACGCGAAGGCACTACTCGCCCCCGCGCGTCCCTCTTCGCCCACGCCCGCCTCCACCACGTCAGCTGACGACAGCCCGCGTCACGGATCTGGCTGCAAGCACAATTTTGTCCGTCTGCCTAAGATAGACTTGCCTCACTTCAACGGGGACTATCATCACTGGCTCGAATTCCGAGATACGTATATTTCTTTAATACACACAAATAATAGTATACAGGACATAAACAAATTTCATTATTTCCGCGCGGCCTTAACAGGCAGCGCATCTTTAGTGATAAAAAGCGTCGACTTTAAAGCCAACAATTATACAATAGCTTGGCAATTATTACTTGATCGTTTTAATAATGAACGCTTACTTATTAACAACCATGTACAATCGTTGTTTAATTTTGAAAAAAATTATAAGGAGTCTTGCAGGTCACTAAGGAACATGATTGATGTTACAAATAAGAATTTAAGAGCACTTGCAACTCTCGGGCAGCCTACTGAATACTGGGACACACTAATCATCTACATGATGTCCAAAAAGCTAGATTTTGTGACAAACCGAGAGTGAGAGAAACATAAAAACAATTTAGATACATTTCCTAATTTACAAAATTTCATACAGCCAGGCTATTGCTGGATAACGGCAGTACCACCAGTTTCATCACCCAAGGCCTCTGCAAGAAACTTGGCTTGGTAACACGAAGCATTAGCTCCACGGTCGCAGGTGTAAGTGATCAAGTTTCTCATACCTCAGAAAGTTGTAGTCTTACTGTACAGTCTTGTTGTAGCACTTATCGGGTGAACGTAAACTGTCTTGTTTTAACGAAGATCACACAATGGCTGCCTGGTACTTACATGGATAAGACACAAATTACTATACCACCAGGTCTTCAGCTAGCAGATCCTACATTCAACGTGCCGTCAGCCATAGATATTCTTGTAGGAGCTGACGTATTTTGGGACGTCTTAGGTTCCAATACTATCAACTTAGGTAAACATCAGCCTAAATTACAATCATCGAAATTAGGATGGCTTATTTCAGGCTGTGTATACCAGTCTCGTCCTCAACAACCTTTTCTGTGTCACTTTCTTTCACATGAGGAGTCTAACCAGTTGTCTTGCTTCTGGGAACTTGATACTGTATCAAGCAAAGGATGTTTATCCTCAGAAGAAAATGCTTGTGAAAAACTTTTTAGTGAAACTACATATCGTAATGATAGCGGCCAATTCGTCGTCACCATACCATTGAAGGACTTACCCGAGTCCTTAGGTGACTCTTATGCGATGGCTAATTGTAGGTTTCTTTCCCTCGAACGTAAATTTGAGCGTGACTCCATTTTTAAAGAAAGATATTTAAATTTTATGCGTGAATATTTAAATCTCAATCACATGACAGAAAATTCTAAAAATAAATTATCTAACCATAATTACTATATGCCACATCACGGTGTAGTGCGCGAGTCTAGTTCGACCACGAAACTTTGCGTGGTATACGATGCTTCGGCTAGCACCACCTCAGGTAAGTCCTTCAATGATATTCAGATGATAGGGCCAACCGTGCAGGACGATCTTATATCCATATTGTTAAGGTTCAGGCAACACAAGTTTGTCGTAACGGGCGACTTTGAAAAGATGTATCGTGCCATTTTAGTTACACCGTCCCAACGCTCGTTAAAACAAATCGTCTTTAGGTTTGATTCTTCTGAACCTTTAAAAACGTATCATCTGAATACAATCACTTACGGCACTTCTTCAGCGCCATATTTGGCAACAAAGTGCTTAGTGTCTCTTGCAGATTATTGTTCAGACCCTATCGTCAGCGAATCCATCAAAAAAGATTTTTTTGTCTATGACTACTTGCATGGAAATGATTCTGTGGAATCTGTCATAGATGTATGCCAAGGAGTAATTAGTACGCTCAAATCAGCACATTTCCACCTTAGAAAATGGCATTCTAATGATCATAGAATATTAGAGTCAATCACTGAAAGTCATCAACTAACATAACTGAAAAATATGAGAATAAAACATTAAACTTAAATGACAAATCTTCTAATAAAACGCTAGGGTTTTATTGGTACTGTGATTTAGATTATTTATATTTCTCAGTAAATTTAACATTACCAAACAAAACTATTACAAAACGCGTTATTTTATCTTTAGTTAGTCAGGTGTTTGATCCTCTCGGCCTCGTTGTACCCTGCATAGTTCAGGCCAAACGTATGTTACAAAAGCTATGGCTATTAAAATGTGACTGGGATGAAGAAATACCCGTAGATATAAAATCTCAATTTCTTGAATTTTTACATTCCCTTCCATCTCTCAACTCTCTTCGCATTCCTCGTTGGGTGTCTTGTAGTAATAGTCACACTATTGAACTACACACCTTTACTGATGCATCTGAGTATGCCTACGGAGCGGGTATTTATGTTAGAACAGACAGTTTGCGTACACCTTTTAACTTCCAAAAACAAGATTGCCCCAATGAAGTCACAACCATACCACGCTTGGAGTTGTGTGGAGCTTTACTGGGCGTACGACTCTACTTAAAGGTACGCAAAGCACTTACTCTGAATTTCCGTCAATGTTTTTTTTGGTGCGACTCTACCATCGTGCTCGGTTGGCTTGAGTCATTGCCAAATCGGCAGCAGCAGTTTGTCCGCCACCGCGTAGCGGAGATTCAAGAAGCTACAATCGACCAGACGTTGAGCTATGTACCTTCGAAATGTAATCCCGCTGACCTCGCATCTCGAGGGGTGAAGGCTAATTGCATCAGCACGTCTACACTTTGGTGGTCAGGACCCGATTTTCTTCATCGATCTGTCATTGAATTCCCAACGTCACCTAACACACAAAACAATTCATTATCCGAAACATTACTTCATACAACCGTAGACAATAACATAAACAACAATAATCCGATTATAAAATTAATACATAAATCATCTTCATTTCCAAAATTAATCAGAATCACAGCTTATATGCAAAGATTCATATCTAATTGTCAAAAACATAATATCTCTAAACTATCTTATCTATCATTTAGTGAATTACAGACATCTCAAAACTTAATCTTACAAATTTCTCAGCAGGAAATGTTCCCTGAGGAATACATGATTCTTAAAAATAATCAGCCCTTACATAAAAAGAATCGATTGATTAGTCTTTCTCCTTTCATAGATTCACAAAATTTAATACGTGTAGGCGGATGACTTAAAAATTCACATTATAGTTATGATGTTAAGCACCCAATCATGTTATGCAGCAAACATGACATAACTAAACTTATTTTTATTAAAGAACACCAAACCATTTTACATGCCGGACCTTAACTGCTATTGGCACATATTAGGCTCACTTACTGGCCTCTAGGAGGCAGAAACCTAGCAAAACAAACAGTGCGTAACTGTGTTTGCTGTGCTCGCTTTAAAGCCCAGCCCGTCCAGGTCATAATTGGGAACCTTCCTAGTGACAGAACGCATCTTGAGTTTCCCTTTCTAAACACAGGGCTTGATTACGCCGGACCAGTGCTGATAGCCGACCGAAAGGGTAGGGGTTGCAGACTACTTAAGTCGTACATTTGTGTTTTTGTATGCTTTGCAGTCAGAGCCGTGCACCTGGAGCTGGTCTCCGACCTCACCAAGGAGTCCTTTCTTGCGGCCTTTAACCGTTTCATCAGTCGTCGGGGCAAGCCTCAGCGAGTATACTCTGACAACGGCACTACTTTTGTGGGAGCTTTCAATGAGCTTTCACGCTTCTTACAGGTTTCCTCTGATATCATAGAGTCAGATCTTGCAAATCAAGGCATTGAATTTAAATTTATACCTGCATATGGCCAACATTTTGGTAGCATTTGGGAAGCGGCGATAAAATCAATAAAACATCTGCTACGTAAAGTAATGAGCTTAACTCACTTGACGTATAAAGAACTTGCAACGTGTCTTATTCAGGTAGAGGCTATTTTAAAATCTAGACCTTTGACGCCTTTATCCACTGATCCTTCTGATCTCACTTGCCTTACTCCTTCACACTTCCTCCTCGGACGAGCTCTTACGTCAGTTCCCCGTCCAAATATCAGTGACGTTAACTTACAGCGACTGTCACGCTTCGACCGTATCGAGAAGCTGAGGCAGCAGTTTTGGCAGCGCTTCTCAAAAGAGTATATTTCGATTCTGCAGCAAAAAACAAAATGGCAGACCTCTGGACAAGAGCTTAAGGCAGGAGACATGGTCTTGGTGAAAGACGCGCACCTACTTCCTCTTCTTTGGATTCTGGGCAGAATAGTCACCGTAAAGCCCGGGCCTGACGGGCATTGCAGAGTTGCAGACATACGCACGAAGAAGGGCATTATTACCCGTGCTTATAATAATGTATGCCCTCTTCCAGTGTCTTGAAGTCCTCCAGTCTTCAACCCGGGGGAATATGTTCCTGCGTCGCCACGTATCGCGCGCCGTGGCACCGAACCAGTTCCACGACTTTTATCTGCGAACGGGCGGGGCAAGCTCGGCGCGGGCCAACTCACTCGCTCAACAGTAACCTACGCGTGCGCATCGCTAATATTATAAAGATAAATACATATTTAAAATCTTCAAGCGTTTATCTTTTAATTGCAACACACATCCAATCAAGAACACCAGTCACACACCTGGAGCTTGGCATTCAAATATCGAGTCGAATAAGACGAGAACTATTGACTTGAGTGCGAATAGTGGTACGAACAACTTGGCAGTTACTGTTAGTTAGTGATTTTCATAGTTTACATCAGTGGTTGTGAGACTGTTTTCTTACATCAGAAGTGAGATAAAGAACGCGCCCCAATTGAAAAAGAAAAAAAGTGGTAGTAAGCAAAAAGTTTCTTGCGCAAGATTTTGCTATTCGTAAATCCCAACGTCCTCATCATGGTGTTTATCGAGCAATCGTGATGCAATGAGTATGCATCTAACAATAAGCACAAACATTTTCATTAGTAAATTCTGAGTGTGTGTTTATTCTAATGTGGGTAGATGTGATTGAAGCAAATACTTGTACTATCGGATTCATTCTTGTGATATGCTTATGGTTAATTTAGAGTTGGAAGCTTAACTATTATTTATAATTTACTAATTTGTTAAAAAAATCTACGGATTGCAATCGGTACATGTATTTTATTTAAAATAAAGAGGATACATGGATAAAATCATTTACTTAATACTTTGATTCCTTGGATTAATTTTTCAAAATGGTTAAAAAACGGTTATACGAGTTATTACGTAATTCGGACTTCAATTCGAAGTGTTTATCAGAAGTCCTAGTAGTAGGTACCTACTAAGATGAAATACGAAAATGAAGCATGGTTAAATATATGATTAACGGATATGTAAAAAAAAAGGCAAAAAACCTTCATAGTGGTGTTAATAACCGGTTTTTTGTTGATATATGAAGTAGTTGTCACTATAAGTCAAGTCCGATACGTTTAGAAGACGGAAGGTACCAAGTGAGACTCCCATTAAAACCAGATTTTCAAGAAAATTTAGGCAAGTCAAAAAATATAGCCATAGCTCAATTCTTACAGTTAGAGAAAAGGTTACACAATAGTATATCTATTTTTAGCGAATATAAATCATTCATTGATGAATATAAACAATTAGGTCACATGAAACCGGCAGTGAGTAATCAGACTCTTGAATGCTTTTTGCCACATCATTGCGTTTTATGAAAGGACTCGACAACTACGGCACTACGAGTTGTTTACAATGCATCATCAAAAACTTCTACTAATAACACTTTGAATGATTTAATGTATAGTGGACCAAACTTGCAACAAGATCTTCAATCTTTAATCTTGAAATGGAGGCAATATCGATATGCATTTACAGCAGATATTGAGAAGATGTTCAGGCAAATTTGGGTCCACCCTGAAGACAAACTTCTACAGAAAGTAGTATGGCGAGACGATCCACATAAAAAATTAAACGAATATCAACTTACAATCGTGACGTATGGGACAAAGGCCGCGCCATTCCTCGCCATGATGACTTTAAGACAATTAGCAAAGGATGAAGGATACAAGTTCCCGGAAGCAGCTAAGGTCATCGAGGGTTTATTTTATATGAATGACGCCGTTCATGGCAGCCACTCTTTATCATCCGCTAAGCAATTACAAGAAGATGTATTCAATTTACTCAAATTAGGAGGCTTCAACTTACGAAAATGGACCTCAAATGATAGCCAATTACTACAACAACAAAATCAAAATTATCAGGATCAGGAAGATTTGAGCTTTAAACAAGTAGGCTCAACTAAAACCTTAGGTCTTCAATGGAACCCCACTAAAGACAATTTTACATTTTCTCCCCAAATAAATTCACAAAAATCCAAGATCACTAAAAGGATTATATTGTCCGACATGTCAAAGGTATTTGACCCACTAGGATGGATTGTACCTATAACTACAAAACTAAAAATTATCTTTCAACAAACATGGTTATTAAAAATTCAATGGGACGAACAGGTTCCAGCAAACATTGGTAAGGAGTGGACTAAGCTCAAGGCCGGTCTAGAAAACGTCAATCAGTTTGACATACCACGATGGTACGGTACTCAATCAACAAGTGAAGTCAAATTACATGGGTTTTGTGATGCCTCAACAAAATCGTATGCCTGTGTAATTTACTGTAGAGTAAAAAATTCAGAAAAATCAATAGTTTTAGTTGCCGGGAAATCCAAACTATTGAAATGTACGGGTTTGCTCGTACAGTATAAGAGATAAAAATGCGTATAAATAAGTAAAACAATCGTAGGAACTCAAACAGTGGCGTGGTAGGTCTCATACAAAACATGGCTCGTATTCAGTCTTTGTGGTTGGTGGTGTCATTGGTTTTGTTACATTCAGTTCTGGGTAAGTTGAGAAAATATTAAAATATATAGATTTTTTAACCATGAAGACTTTTAAGAGAAAATTCAAATCTATAGATTCGATTACATTAAAAATGTCTTACAAACCATTTTTATCTTTTTTGTGAACTCCACGGACTAAGCTAAATGACTATGTCAGTAGGAGGGTCACATCTCGCTAGAGTATTGGGTGGGTTTCGAAACAGCAACCACTGGACTTCAAATTACTACTGTTGTTTTCTACTATATTTCACCACCACCATTTGTTTCACCACCGGCCATTCTCACCTTCACATCACCATTTTGTTTAAATTACTCAGTTATTGTTTTAATTTAAGGTAAACAGATATGCGATTTGAAGGATGTAGAGTGTCTAACAAGAGGAGCAAAAAATGTTTATAAGTCTCTCGTAGCTGGAACCAAAACTAAACCTATCGATCCATTACATGTGGACAAAATTACCGGAGAACAAGGAGCCCTCAAATTTGAATTAACAAATTCCACTCTATCGGGATTAAAAAACTGTGAAGGTCTAATGTTGAAGTAAGTTCCTTCATGAAACTTTTTTACAGAATTTATTATAATTAAAGACTTTTAATGGTGTCATTTTGATCGTCCAGTAGATGGAATTTTGATTGGTGGCAGAAATGTTTTGGCAAAGAAGGAGTACGGTTTTTCTACTCGCCATACTACTTTCTATAGAAGTTGGTCTTCAGGGTGGACCCAAATTTGCCTGAACATCTTCTCAATATCTGCTGTAAATGCATATCGATATTGCCTCCATTTCAAGATTAAAGATTGAAGATCTTGTTGCAAGTTTGGTCCACTATACATTAAATCATTCAAAGTGTTATTAGTAGAAGTTTTTGATGATGCATTGTAAACAACTCGTAGTGCCGTAGTTGTCGAGTCCTTTCATAAAACGCAATGATGTGGCAAAAAGCATTCAAGAGTCTGATTACTCACTGCCGGTTTCATGTGACCTAATTGTTTATATTCATCAATGAATGATTTATATTCGCTAAAAATAGATATACTATTGTGTAACCTTTTCTCTAACTGTAAGAATTGAGCTATGGCTTTATTTTTTGACTTGCCTAAATTTTTTTGAAAATCTGGTTTTAATGGGAGTCTCACTTGGTACCTTCCGTCTTCTAAACGTATCGTACTTGACTTATATGATGTTCACATTCCCATTTCTCCGTGACAACGTCTAGGTTAATCTTGCAAACGGAATGTTCAAAGGCCTTGAAATTACTTAATTGTTTCCTTATCATTTCATCAGTTTTGCTATTGGAACCTTGTGTCTTTGAGGAGGATGTTGATTGCTGGGTGGAACCAGAAGTTGCAAAAGAAGTTGCAGGTTTTAATAATGGCGTTGACGGTCTGTCGTCGGGTCGTTGATATTGTTGAATAATTCCTCGAATCTTTTCATATTTCTCTTTCACAATATCGTATTGTTTTGAAGTGAAATAAGTATGAGATTCAGCATTTTCTATGCTGCATAATCGCATATGATTTGATTGATAATCTTGCCAGTATGCATCCAATGTGTCTAATCTTCGGCGTATGTAATCCGAAGTTCTACGATCGAAGCCATCCTTCTTGAAATTTGTGTAAATCTATTCTATCGCACCGAGTAGCTGTTGCTGAATTGCTAAAATGTCCTCGAAAAATGACAAATTGCTAATAAAATAAATGGAATGATCTTACTTGAAATTCCACACGGAGAGCCTTGTTACTCACCAACACGGGATCCTTGTTGATCCTTGATGATTGCTGCTGCTTGAACTTTGTACTGCACGCTTGCTGGCAGCACAAACACCCACACTGCTAGTTCTCTTCACTCGCGAAACACGGAACAATATCTAACTAAACACTGCCCTAATCTCACAAGTGAAAGCCTCGAAGGACCATAAATATACGGTATGCTAAATGAAAGATAGTAAGAATTAACTGTATTTAAGAGAAGGAGAAAACTTAACAGATTTACAAAAGGAATTGCTGATGCGCGGCGAATGGTGCGTTAGGTCGCGCGAATGATAATGCAACAACTGCTTTATATTTGATAAATTAATTATAATATGAATTTCGCTGCGCGTCGATGTCAGCATAAAACTATAACTATTGAACTGTACGGGTTTACTCGTACATCCTCCCCCGCAAGAAAAGTAAATTAAATGAAATAAAAAATAAAATGCTTAGTGTCTCTAACACTTGTAAAATCACAAAATAGGGTTCTCTAACTGTAAGAATTATCTCTATCAATTTTTTTCTATTGTTTTCGTAAAATAAACAATTTTATTTTTATTTCCTTGAATATATTTTCATGTTAACCTGAAGGATTTAATAAAAAATAAATTAAAACCGGTTATCATATCAAATAATATGAGTTCAAAGTTTGAGTAATCTCTTGTCTTAAGTATCATCATGAGAAATTACACCCTAAATACCTAAACGATCAATTTTAACTTATCGCCATGTACAGTTCTTATAGTAGAACGAACAGAATAAAAATAAATATAACGCCACAACACATAATTTGTACACAAATGTCATTTTGTTATAATACTAGCTGTGCCCGCGACTTAGTTCGCGTTTTTTTTTCGGAAAACAGCAATTTGTCACTTATAACTGATTTAGCGAAAGCTAATTCTATTCAACCTTTCTCTAAAAAACAGATGGTTGTCTTTGGTTTGTTTCACAAACGTGAATGTGTTTATCGCGTATATTTTAAAGGGGCGTCCATTAATTACGTGACGCTTTAGAGGGGGAGAGGTTCGATCCAAATCTCAGCAAACCACGTGTCCTACAAGTTTTTTTCGAACGAAACTGTAAAACGTCACTCTTGAGACCCCTTATGGACTCCCTGTGGATTATAATATTTATTCTTTCACTGTTTGGGCATTGTATTGTTCGATTTCCCTACTGTGATTTTAGACTACGTTATATCTAAATATTAGTGTTCACTAGTTTTAAATAAAACTAATTAAGCAATTTACGTATTTTTTTTAATAAATCCAACGCAATTAAGCACAGATTACTTTTTCAGACTAAAAATATAGAGTTTAAAAAATCTCACGTGAGGTTAGCGGGGGGGATGAGGAAATCGAGCTAAATCTACACATCCGACATCTCATCAAGGGGAAGGAGGTCGAAAAATTATATATCACCTCAAGTAAGGACGCCCTCTAATAATTTTCGAAGTTGGAAAGGTGAGTTTCGCATACCTAGTGTTTTAAGTATTGTAACTATAATTCCTCGTTATCGGCAACCTACAAAAGTTGCAACGAGTGCATTTTACAGAAATTTGAACAATTATCACTACCTCAATTATCAGCTGATTGTAAAAATCGCCATTTTGTTTCGTTTTCTACAAGGTGTTGACGTTCGCTCAGTAGCGATCGCTTCGTACCGAAAACGTTTGTAAAAAGTGTCACTTGTCTACCATTTCAAAGTTCTTTACGCTTAGTCACGTGATATTTCTTTGGCTTATGTCAATCTCATACATTTACTTTTCTATTCTATTTTAATGAAGAGCCACTTGTCTAGGCCTGCTGCTTTAGTTCAATGCATATTGCAATTCATACTTCATACTCGTGATGCAATGGCCAGTAGTTGTTCAATAGTTTAATCAAATAGGAGTCTTTTAGTCATTTAAGATTTTCCGGTCGATTTTTTATCGCTTAATGCGTAAAACCAAACAGCTACATACTGATTGCCAAAACGACCAAACTATTGGCCGATTAAACATTATCAGTACTCGGTGGTTCTTAAGGTATCGCCCACCTTCTCTCCCTCCCTAGATTCTCTACTTCCACTCTCCCCACTCGCACCACTTGCCAAACTCGCCTCACTCGCCCTGACACTCCACACTCTCCCTCCCTACATTCCCTACTCCCACTCGCCCTACTCTCCCACTCACCCCACTCTCCCCACTCGTCCCACTCGTCCCACTCGCCCCACTCACCCCACTCGCCCCACTCTCCCTCCACCCCATCTGACCTCCCTCCCTCCCTCTCCGCGTCTCTCTGACCCTGTTGCACAGAGAATTAGCATTGCCACGTTGGCAAGTTACAGTAGCAATACTAATTCTTTGTGCAATAAAAAAGCCCTGCTTCTGGTCACGAGAAGTGTCGATCAGTCGCTTAATTTCTTATAAATGAAACGAGCACTCGGACCCCATGACCCTAGCGTTTCGAACCCAAACGGTTAAAAACATATTTACCGATTAAATGATTGTATTTACGCCTTTTGAGGCCTTCTGCTGATACAGCAGCAGTGCCAGCACAACAAGCTGAACTTGGAAGATGTAATGGCGCGAGGGTGTCAACGCAGGTTGCGTCCCACACCAAAGACCTATCCATTTTCCATGGCAGTAACGACATACCATCTGGTCTCTTTCCATCATCTCGTACGATACCATTAGGTTTATCATTGGGGTACGGCTGGCCCGTCATCGGCTTTACCAAGAGCACGATGGATTATGTTGTTAAGATTGGCATATCAAGATATACGGCCTGCGCTTCTGCTACAAGAAAGGGCAAGATGTCAGAGACTTTCGATAGCTTCTCCACAGTGACAAAGATGCGGAGAAACACAAGGAGCTCTTAAACGAAGGCAAGTGGCAAGGCGGAATGTGTTATCGTCCAACAAGGTGCCTATGTTGGGCGAGTGAAGTGCCTGAATCCATAGGCCTGATTCCCATTCTCCCACAGCCAACAAACGAGCGCACTCTGTAACAGTGGATGTAATCTTAATTAAAAAAATCCTTCTTAAAGTGCATAACGGCACGTCCCATTGCCTCTGAGTGAATGTATTAACAGGTAAAAGAGTATTTGGACAAATTATCTGCCAAGCATTAATGGCATCGGTCTTTCAGGATACTTCAGAATTAACCAGTGTGTTTGTTAGAATTTTCCTGGTTAACTCCAAAATCTCCCAAACGAACCGGTAAGAATGCTCTGAGCCAGACTCGGTCGTTCAAAGCCACATTTAAAATTTTACTAAGGGTGTTTTGAATAATTTTGTATTTTTTTTCTAAAAGTGTTAAATGTTTCCAATGTTGCGATGATCGAAATGCATGAGTAAATTTGGGAACGAAAAGACAAAAAAGGGAGGATAGTAAAAGCCGAATGAATGGACATTCATTTTAATTAAACGATCCGAAAAATCAGCAAAATTTTCAATTTTGTCTTTTATGAAAGATTGATAACCATCTTCAAAGACCGGGGACCCAAGAAGGTGGAGAAACATTTTTTCTAAAACTTTTATGTTTGGTGCCAATGAATTGAATTTCTGTACAGTCGACAGTCTATCTGTCTTGTCACAAATACAAATTTCGCATTTGTCAGAGTTGTGTTCTAAGCCTATTTATATAAATTTATAAATTTATTTTTTATGAAAGCTACATCTTGTAAAACTATCTCTACTTCCCCTCCCAGGGTTCCGTCATCAAGGTACCAAATGTCGAACTTTGACTTTATATTAGATTGTAAGTTTTTTGTTGTCCACCATAAGGATAATATTGTAAAGAAGGCCTTGAAAGTGAAGGCCTGTTTTCGAGCGCTCTAAACTAAAATATCTTAATTTAATCGGTATTTATGTTTTACATTGCCGCCATTTTTATATAGAGCCTTCTCAATTCTATGCAGGCCCAAAAAAAAAAAAAGTACGTAAGTCATCTCAGAAACCTCGGAGGAATTTAATTTATTTTACAGAGACAGCAATGTCTGACTAGCCCTGGTGATGCAAACGTCAACAGGCTAAAGTGACGGCTTGCCATCAAGTAAGCTGTATTTTTGTATGTGGCAATTGGCAACTTTTTTAAATTCAATTAAAACGAAATGTGATGAAAAAAAAAAATGAGGTAAAGTTTTAGTCGGTGTTGAAAATACAAGCGCTTTAATGTCTAAAACATGTCCTAATATATTTATCAAAAGATCTTAATTTATAATGATTTTAAGGACACTACGACACCCCAAACCTTAGTCAATAAAAAAGTAATCACACAAATGTACTGTGACAATAAAGATTTATTCATCTAACACGAAATAACACATTCACTGTAATGTTCTTATTATGCGAGTTTTAGATATGTTATTATATCAAATACTATTAATGAACTGGACGGGTTTTTATGACAACATTGTATTCCTAATCAATTAAGTTGAATAAATGATTATTGGCCTATTGGAGTTCTTAGTGGAGCTTTCAGGTATTCATGCCAAAATCTAGTATTTCTAATCCCTTTGAAACAGTTCATCTAGAGGAGCAGTTTCCAGGTATATGTTGACTTCTTTTATAAATATTACTAAAATCTTCTGGAGGATTTTGGACCGAAAGCCGTTTTCATTTACCTTGTAGTTATTATTAAGGTAAGCATTGGCAAAATCAACTGCAAAACAAAATATTGATTAATACATACACATGGCGATGGCCATCGAACATTCGCCTGTATCGTTGGGACTCGTAGGCAAGATCTACGCCCTGCAAATATTTATAAAAATATGTACATGGTCAAGGTGTTTTGTAAAACTAAGGCAGGTACAGCAGTATTAAGAATTTTCATTACATTAAATTAACAAGAATGGTCGACCAGGTTTCAATTAGAGACTCGATATCAAAGCTAGGCACCGGCCAAGCACAAGACATAACATGTATAATTAGCTCCAGGGGACTGTTGCAAACATTTTAGAGAAACTGATTAAGATAATGTACTAGGGTGACGAGTGAAAGTTATCTGTAATCACAAAACATTTATTATTAATACATTTTTGGCTTTGCAGAAATATCATTTCAATTATAATAATGATTGCCTAAGAACTTCTTGATTGGTTTGTTTCGACAGTGTGCAGTTCTAGATATCAAATAAGTCAGATAAAAATGTAAAATAAAACATTAATACATGAAATAAAAACTCATAACGCAGAATTGTTAATTAATTATTATTATTTAACAGCCGCTGGACAATCGTTGAGCCTCAGAAGCATGAGATAAGAACTGGTTCCAAATCTATTAAAGTATTTCAATTTTTTTTTTTTCTGTGAAAGTAGCTATTAATGTATGTTGCAGATGAAAGGTGTCTTATAAGAGGACCGACCACATATCAGAACAATATCATTTCGTATCCTGACACGATTCCAACACGAATGTGGGTCGTGACAATCTCAGCCGACCTTGAAATATAGTATGCAGTGTAATGTAGTACGGTTCATGTTTCAAGATCGACTACGTCTCGGTACTTTATTGATTTCATCCTGAGCATTGTAAAATGACAAAAAAATATTTTGTCAATTCCAGTGAATTATTTCCTAGTATATAACGACCCGAATTCGTGTCGTGATTAGAATTCCGTTCGTGGCTTGCTTCGAAATCGTATATCGATAAAAAAATCTGATGTAACGGCAAACGGTACAACGCTATCCTACATCGTCAGCACTTATTGACACAAACCGCGCGTGTTTAAACGCGATTGTCGGGAGTCGTGAATAATCGCGGTCGCAGCGGTTGCGATGACAATCAACACCTAGACGTTATTTCAAATACGTAATGATAGTGAGTAAATTCTTGACGAAAACGTACCTTTTTCTTGGTCTCCACTAATTAAGTGTTTACTTTCAAATATCAACTTTCCTTTAAGATCAGTTTCTATATTATTATTCTTAATTGTCAAATAAGGTTTTTGATCCTTTTCAGAAATTAATTTGTTGTAGTTTCCTTGAAATATTAAGAGATAATCATCTGTAATAAAAATATACCTAATATTATTATTTGCAAGCAAGCAAGTAAAAAATAAATATTTTGAATTTTTGGCACCAGATTTTATACTTTTAATTGTAATAATATCATATTACCAACCTATTGTTAGTAACGATAGACCTTTTCCATCCAGACTTTTAGAACCCAATTCGCCTTTAACTACATAGTAATATTCAAGAGTTAACTCAGGACACTGCAAATGGAATTCATAGGTCATTTTTTCCGAGTCACCTCTGCAATAAAAATATATCCAGATAAATTAAAAACGCAATATATATACATAGAGAGAGAAAGAGAGAGAGAGAGAGAGAGAGAGAGAGAGAGAGAGAGAGATCATGAGATTTTATAGATTTGATTGAGCTGAATTTCTTTCTCCCTCTCTGTCTTTACTACTACTGTACATATGCCTATCTCCAGTTGCTCCCTGCTTTTCGTTTTCTGCCAAAAAGTATTTATAAGTTATAATGTGTTGTACTTTACTTTACCGTACTCCTTCTTTGCCAAAACATTTCTGCCACCAATCAAAATTCCATCTTCTGGACTATCAAAACGACACCCTTAAAAGTCTTTAATTATAATGAACCCTGTAAAAATGTTTCATGAAGGAACTTACTTCAACATTAGAACTTCACAGTTTTTTAATCCTGATAGAGTGGAATTTGTTAATTCAAATTTGAGGGTTCCTTGTTCTCCGGTAATTTTGTCCACATGTAATGGATCGATAGGTTTAGTTTTGGTTCCAGCTACGAGAGACTTATAAACATTTTTTGCTCCTCTTGTTAGACACTCTACATCCTTCAAATCGCATATCTGTTTACCTTAAATTAAAACAATAACTGAGTAACTTAAACAAAATGGTGATGTGATGGTGAGAATGACAGGTGGTGAAACAAATGGTGGTGGTGAATTATAGTAGAAAACAA
Source organism: Euplagia quadripunctaria (assembly GCA_963859945.1). NCBI lineage: Eukaryota > Metazoa > Arthropoda > Insecta > Lepidoptera > Erebidae > Euplagia > Euplagia quadripunctaria. The sequence continues at coordinate 7,433,774 of OY982585.1, forward strand.
CAGTAGTAATTTGAAGTCCAGTGGTTGCTGTTTCGAAACCCACCTAATACCCTAGCGAGATGTGATCCTCCTACTGACATAGTCATTTAGCTTAGTCCGTGGAGTTCACAAAAAATATTAAAATGGTTTGTAAGACATTTTTAATGTAATCGAATCTACAGAATTGAATTTTCTCTTAAAAGTCTTCATGTTTAAAAAATCTATATATTTTAATATTTTCTCAACTTACCCAGAACTGAATGTAACAAAACAAATGACACCACCAACCACAAAGACTGAATACGAGCCATGTTTTGTATGAGACCTACCACGCCACTGTTTGAGTTCCTACGATTGTTTTACTTATTTATACGCATTTTTATCTTTTATACTTGTCTCTATCAATTTTTTTCTATGGTTTTCGTAAAATAAACAATTTAATTTTTATTTCCTTGAATATATTTTCATGTTAATCTGAAGGATTTATTATAAAATAAATTATAACCGGTAATCATATCAAATAATATGAGTTCAAAGTTTGAGTAATCTCTTGTCTTGAGTATCTTCATGAGAAATTACACCCTAAATACCTAAACGATCAATTTTAACTTATCGTCATGTACAGTTCTTATAGCAGAACGAACAGAATAAAAATAAATATAACGCCACAACACATAATTTGTACACAAATGTCATTTTGTTATAATACTAGCTGTGCCCGCGACTTCGTTTGAGTTTTTTTCGAAAAACAGCAATTTGTCACTTATAACTGATTTAGCGAAAGCTAATTCTATTCAACCTTTCTCTAAAAAACAGATGGTTGTCTTTGGTTTGTTTCACAAACGTGAATGTGTTTATCGCGTATATTTTAAAGGGGCGTCCATTAATTACTTGACGCTTTAGAGGGGGAGAGGGTCGATCCAAATCTCAGCAAACCACGCGTCCTACAAGTTTTTTTTCGAACGAAACTGTAAAACGTCACTCTTGGGACCCCTTATGACTCCCTGTGGATTATATATTTATTCTTTCACTGTTTAGGCATTGTATTGTTCGATTTCCCTAGTGTGATTTTAGACTACGTTATGTCTGAATACTAGTGTTCACTAGTTTTAAATAAAACTAATTAAGCAATTTACGTATTTTTTTTAATAAATCCAACGCATTCAAGCACAGATTACTTTTTCAGACTAAAAATATAGAGTTTAAAATATCTCACGTGAGGTTAGCGGGGGAATGTGGAAATCGAGCTAAATCTATACATCCGACATCTCATCAAGGGGAAGGAGGTCGAAAAATTATATATCACGTCACGTAAGGACGCCCTCTAATAATTTTCGAAGTTGGAAAGGTGAGTTTCACGTACCTAGTGTTTCAAGTATTGTAACTATTATTCCTCGTTATGGGCAAAAGTTGCTACGAGTGTATTTTACAGAAATTTGAACAATTATCACTTCCTCAATTATCAGCTGATTGTAAAAATCGCCATTTTGTTTCGTTTTCTACAAGGTTTTGACGTTCGCTTAGTAGCGATCGCTCCGTAATGAGAAAGTGTCACTTGTCTAACGTTTCAAAGTTCTTTACGCTTTGTCACGTGATATTTCTTTGGCTTATGTCAATCTCATACATTTACTTTTCTATTCTACTGTCGTTATAGAAAATGAAGATATAAGATACTCGTGATGCAATGGCCAGTAGTTGTTCAATAGTTTAATCAAATAGGAGTCTTTTAGTCATTTAAGATTTTTCGGTCGATTTTTTATCGTTGAATGCGCGCACAACCATACAGCTTCATACTGATTGCCAAACCGACCAAACTATTGGCCGATTAAAAATGATCAGTGCGTGATTGTTCTTAAGGTATCGGTATGACTATTTATATACACATGCAATAATGATAATTTATTTCTAAAATTATACTGATTGGTTCTAGCTTCCTCTAGAAACATAGTCACAAGCTCTCAAAACCTTCTTTGCATAATTTAGTAACTAAGTCATGAAACATTGAGAAGGAAATCTCATTTTTTGTACCTTTTGATGTCCTTCTCTTGAATACTTGCTTTTTGTCAACGTCTGTAAATGCGACCATGTATTTTTTCTAGGCTATATATTCGTTTTTGGTTCACACTAGACGCTTAACAACAAGAACAACAGATGTTAATAGGTATTTATTACTTACTATATTTATTTATCAATACTGTACATAAAAGCCTTATAATTAAGTATATTAAAACTAATTTAACATTTTTTTTAATTTTTTTACTTTTTAATACAATAAACATTGAGTATTATAAAACAAAAAATACATGGACTATTTATATGCATGCTTCATAAAATTCCTCCGCACGGTCGCCGGCAGTGTTTCCAGTAATCTGGCAGCATTGACACGTTGAATGGCAATGCTAATTCTTTGTGCAATAAAAAATCCCGGCTTTTGGTCACGAGAAGTGTCGATCAGTCGCTTAGCTAATCGCACTAATATTATAAATGTGAAAGTTTGGATGGCTGGATGGATGTTTGTTACTCTTTCACGCAAAAACCACTGAACTGATTGCGATGAAACTTGGAATGTGGATAGCTGAAGCCCTGAATTAATGCATAGGCTACTTTTTATCCTGATATTCCCACGAGATCGGGACTTACGCGGGTGAAACCGCGGGGCGCTGCTTTTCTTATAAACGAAACGAGCACTCGGACCCCATGACCGTAGCGTTTCGATCCCAAACGGCTCAAAAACATAGTTACCGTTTAAATTATTATATTTACGCCTTTTGAGGTCGTCTGCTGATAGCAGCCGTAGCAGTGCCAGCACAACCAGCTGTATTTGGAAGATGTAATGGCGCGAGGGTGTCAACGCAGGTTGCGTCCCACACCAAAGGCCTATCCATCTTCCACGGCGGTAACAACATACCATCTGGTCTCTTCCCATCATCTCGTACCAGACCATTGGATTCACGTACGGCTGGCCCGTTGGCGGTAACAAGAGCACGATGGATTATGTTGTTAAGATTGGCATGTCGGGATATACGGCTTGCGCTTCTGCTACAAGAAAGGCCATGATGTCCGAAACTGTCGATAGCTTCTCCACAGTGACAAAGATGCGGAGAAACACAAGGAGCTCTTAAACGAAGGCAAGTGGCAATGCGGAATGTGTTATCGTCATACAAGGTTCCTATGTTGGGCGATGGAAGTACCTGAACCCAACTTTTGCTAACGCCAAGGCCACCCAAACGAACTAGTAAGAATGCTCTGAGCCAGGCTCGGTCGTTCAAAGCCACATTTAAAATTTTGCTAAGGGTGTTTTGAATAATTTTATAATTTTTTTCTAAAAGTTTTAAATGTTTTAAAAGTTGCGATGATCGAAACGCATGAGTATATTTAGGAACGAAAAGACAAAAACGGAGTATAGGAAAAGCCGAATGGACATTAATTTTAAGTAAAAGATCCGATTTCCAATTTTGCTTTTTTTATGAAAGATTGAAAACCATCTTCAAAGACCGGGGAGACCCAAGAAGGCGGAGAGACGTTTTTTCTAAAACTTTTATGTTTGGTGCCAATGAATTGAATTTCTGTACAGTCGAGTGTCTATCTGTCTTGTCACAAGTAAAAAAATGGCATTTGTCAGAGTTGTATTCTAAGCCTATGGATTTAAATTTATAAACTTATTTTTTATGAAAGCTAGATCTTGTAAAACTATCTCTACCTTCCCTCCCAGGGTTCCGTCATCAAGGTACCAAATGTTAAATTTTGACTTTATATTAGATTGTAAGTTTTTTGTTGTCCACCATCAGGATATATTGTAAAGAAGACCTGTTTTCGAGCGCTCTAAACTAAAATATCTTAATTTAATCTGTATTTATGTTTAACATTGCCGCCATTTTTATATAGAGCCTTCTCAATTATATGCAGGCCCAAACAAAAAATAAGTACGCAAGTCATCTCAGAAATCTCTGCGCAATTTAATTTATTTTACAGAGACAGCAATGGCTGACTAGCCCTGGTGATGCAAACGTCAACAGCCTAAGGTAACGGCTTGCCATCAGGTAATCCGTATTTTTGTATGTAGCAATTGGCAACCTTTTTAAATTCAATTAAAACGAAACGTGATAAAAAGAATATGAGGTAAAGTTTTAGTCGGTGTTGTAAATACAAGCGCTTTAATGTCTAAAACATGTCCTAATATATTTATCAAAAGATCTTAATTTATAATGATTTTAAGGACACTACGACACCCCAAACCTTAGTCAATAAAAAAATAATCACACAAATGTACTGTGACAATAAAGATTTATTCATCTAACACGAAATAACACATTCACTGTAACGTTCTTATTATGCGAGTTTTTGATATGTTATTATATCAAATACTATTAATGAACTGGACGGGTTTTTATGACAACATTGTATTCCTAATCAATTAGTTGAATAAATGATCCTTGGTCCATTGGAGTTCTTAGTGGAGCTTTCAGGTATTCATGCCAAAATCTAGTATTTCTAATCCCTTTGAAACAGTTCATCTAGAGGAGCAGTTTCCAGGTATATGTTGACTTCTTTTATAAATATTACTAAAATCTTCTGCAGGATTTTGGACCGAAAGCCGTTTTCATTTACCTTGTAGTTATTATTAAGGTAAGCATTGGCAAAATCAACTGCAAAACAAAATATTAATTAATACATACATATGGCGATGGCCATCGAACATTCGCTTGTGTCGTCGGGACTCGCAGGCAAGATCTACGGTGTTTTTTAAAACTAAGGCAGGTACAGCAGCATTAAGAATTTTCATTACATTAAATTAACAAGAACGGTCGACGAGGTTTCAATTAGAGACTCGATATCAAAGCTAGGCACCGGCCAAGCACAAGACATAATATGTATAATTAGCACTAGGGGACTGTTGCATACATTTTAGAGAAACTGATTAAGATAATGTACTAGGGTGACGAGTGAAAGTTATCTGTTATCACAAAACAATTATTATTAACACATTTTTGGCTTTGCAGATATATCATTACAATTATAATAATGATTGCCTAAGAACTTCTTGATTGGCTTGTTTCGAGAGTGTGCAGTTCTAGGTATCAAATACGTCAGACATAAATGTAAATAAAACATTAATACATGAAATAAAAACTCATGATGCAGAATTGTTTATTAATTTTTATTATTTAACAGCCTCTGGACAATCACTGATCCATGAGCGTCAGAAGCACGTTATAAGAACTGGTTACAAATCTATTAAAATATATCAAATTCTTTTTTTTTTTCTGAGAAAGTAGCTATTAATGTATGTTTCAGATGAAATGTGTCTATAAAGAGGACCGACCACATATCAGATATCATTTCTTATCCTGACACGATTCCAATTTTGGGTCGTGACAATCTCAGCTGACCTTGAAATATAGTATGCAGTGTAATGTAGTACGGTTCATGTTTCAAGATCGACTACGTCTCGGTACCTCATTGATTTCATCCTGAGCATCGTTGAATGACAACAAATCGTTTTGTCAATTCCAGCGAATTATTTCGTAGTATATAAATACCTGAATTCGTGTCGTGATTAGAATTTCGTTCGTGGCATGCTACGAAATCGTATATCGATAAAAAAAATCTGATGTGCGGGCAGCCCTAGGAGTAAAGTTAACTCGTATACGCATACGTACGTACTCGTAACGCTATCCTACATCGTCAACACGTATTCACACGAACCGCGTGTGTTTAAATGCGATTGTCGGGAGTCGTGAATGATCGCGGTCGCAGCGATTGCGATGACAATCAACACCTAGACGTTATTTCAAATACGTAATGATAGTGAGTAAATTCTTGACGAAAACGTACCTTTTTTTTGGTCTCCACTAATTAAGTGTTTACTTTCAAATATCAACTTTCCTTTAAGATCAGTTTCTATATTATTATTTGTAATTGTCAAATAAGGTTTTTGATCCTTTTCAGAAATTAATTTGTTGTAGTTTCCTTGAAATATTAAGAGGTAATCATCTGCAATAAAAATATACCTAATATTATTATTTGCAAGCAAGCAAGTAAAAAATAAATATTTTGAATTTTTGACACCAAATTTTATACTTTTAATTGTAATAATATAATTTTACCAACCTATTGTTAGTAACGATAGACCTTTTCCATCCAGACTTTTAGAACCCAATTCGCCTGTAACTACATAGTAATATTCAAGAGTTAACTCAGGACACTGCAAATGGAATTCATAAGTCTTTTTTTCCGAGTCACCTCTGCAATAAAATATATCCAGATAAATAAAAAACACAATATATATATATATATACGACCAAAACGACACCCTTAAAAGTTTTTAATTACAATAAATCTTGTAAAAATGTTTCTTGAAGGTACTTACTTCAACATTAGAACTTCACAGTTTTTTAATCCTGATAGAGTGGAATTTGTTAATTCAAACTTGAGGGTTCCTTGTTCTCCGGTAATTTTGTCCACATGTAATGGATCGATAGGTTTAGTTTTGGTTCCAGCTACGAGAGACTTATAAACATTTTTCGCTCCTCTTGTTAGACACTCTACATCCTTGTAATTGCATGTCTGTTTACCTTAAATTAAAACAATAACTGAGTAATTTAAACAAAATGGTGATGTGATAGTGAGAATGACCAGTGGTGAAACAAATGGTGATGGTGAAGTCCAATGGTTGCTGTTTCGAGACCCACCCAATACCCTAGCGAGATATGATTCTCTTACTGACACAGTCATTTAGCTTAGTCCGTGGATTTCACAAAAAAGATTAAAATGGTTTGTAAGACATTTTTAATGTAAACGAATCTATAGATTTGATTTTTTTCTTAAAAGCCTTCATGGTTAAAAAATCTATATATTTTAATATTTTTTCAACTTACCCAGAACTGAATGCAACAAAACAAATGACACCACCAACCACAAAGACTGAATACGAGCCATGTTTTGTATGAGACCTACCACGCCACTGTTTGAGTTCCTACGATTGTTTGACTTATTTATACGCATTTTTATCTTTTATACTTATCTCTATCAAATTTTTTCTATGGTTTTCGTAAAATAAACAATTTTATTTTTATTTCCTTGAATATATTTTCATGTTAATCTGAAGGATTTGTTATAAAATAAATTATAACCGGTAATCATATCAAATAATATGAATTCAAAATTTGAGTAATCTCTTGTCTTGAGTATCTTCATGAGAAATTACACCCTAAATACCTAAACGATCAATTTTAACTTATCGTCATGTACAGTTCTTATAGCAGAACGAACAGAATAAAAATAAATATAACGCCACAACACATAATTTGTACACAAATGTCATTTTGTTATAATACTAGCTGTGCCCGCGACTTCGTTTGAGTTTTTTTCGAAAAACAGCAATTTGTCACTTATAACTGATTTAGCGAAAGCTAATTCTATTCAACCTTTCTCTAAAAAACAGATGGTTGTCTTTGGTTTGTTTCACAAACGTGAATGTGTTTATCGCGTATATTTTAAAGGGGCGTCCATTAATTACGTGACGCTTTAGAGGGGGAGAGGGTCGATCCAAATCTCAGCAAACCACGTGTCCTACAAGTTTTTTTCGAACGAAACTGTAAAACGTCACTCTTGAGACCCCTTATGACTCTCTGTGGATTATAATATTTATTCTTTCACTGTTTAGGCATTGTATTGTTCGATTTCCCTACTGTGATTTTAGACTACGTTATGTCTAAATACTAGTGTTCACTAGTTTTAAATAAAACTAATTAAGCAATTTACGTATTTTTTTAAATAAATCCAACGCAATCAAGCACAGATTACTTTTTCAGACTAAAAATATAGAGTTTAAAATATCTCACGTGAGGTCAGCGGGGGGATGTGGAAATCGAGCTAAATCTACACATCCGACATCTCATCAAGGGGAAGGAGGTCGAAAAATTATATATCACCTCACGTAAGGACGCCCTCTAATAATTTTCGAAGTTGGAAAGGTGAGTTTCACGTACCTAGTGTTTCAAGTATTGTAACTATATCTCCTCGTTATGGGCAAAAGTTGCTACGAGTGTATTTTACAGAAATTTGAACAATTATCACTTCCTCAATTATCAGCTGATTGTAAAAATCGCCATTTTGTTTCGTTTTCTACAAGGTTTTGACGTTCGCTCAGTAGCGATCGCTCCGTAATGAGAAAGTGTCACTTGTCTAACGTTTCAAAGTTCTTTACGCTTAGTCACGTGATATTTCTTTGGCTTATGTCAATCTCATACATTTCCTTTTCTATTCTACTGTCGCTATAGAAAATGAAGAGCCACTTGTCTAGGCCTGCTGCTTTAGTTGAATGCAGTGCGCGCTTGCATCATACTTCATACTCGTGATGCAATGGCCAGTAGTTGTTCAATAGTTTAATCAAATAGGAGTCTTTTAGTCATTTAAGATTTTTCAGTCGATTTTTTATCGTTTAATGCGCGCACAACCGACCAAACTATTGGCCGATTAAAAATGATCAGTGCGTGATTGTTCTTAAGGTATCGGTATGACTATTTATATACACATGCAATAACGATAATTTATTTCTAAAATTATACTGATTGGTTCTAGCTTCCTCTAGAAACATAGACACAGGCTCTCAAAACCTTCTTTGCATAATTTAGTAACTAAGTCATGAAACATTGAGATGGAAATCTCATTTTTTGTACCTTTTGCTCTCCTTCTCTTGAATACTTGCTTTTTGTCAACGTCTGTAAATGCGACCATGTATTTTTTCTGGGCTATATATTCGTTTTTGGTTCACACTAGACGCTTAACAACAAGAACAACAGATGTTAATAGGTATTTATTACTTACTATATTTATTTATCAATACTGTACATAAAAGCCTTATAATTAAGTATATTAAAACTAATTCAACATTTTTTTTGATTTTTTTTACTTTTAAATACAACAAACATTTAATATTATAAAACAAAAAATAAATATAATGATATGTATATATATATACATGGACTATTTACATGCATGCTTCATAAAATTCCTCCGCACGGTCACCGGCAGTGTTTCCAGAAGTCTGGCAGCATTGACACGTTGAATGGCAATGCTAATTCTTTGTGCAAAAAAAATCCCGGCTTTTGGTCACGAGAAGTGTCGATCAGTCGCTTAGCTAATCGCACTAATATTATAAATGTGAAAGTTTGGATGGCTGGATGGATGTTTGTTACTCTTTCACGCAAAAACCACTGAACTGATTGCGATGAAACTTGGTATGTAGATAGCTGAAGCCCTGAATTAATGCATAGGCTACATTTTATCCTGATATTCCCACGAGATCGGGACTTACGCGGGTGAAACACTCGGTTTCCATGACCGTAGCGTTTCGATCCCAAACGGCTCAAAAACATAGTTACCGCTTAAATTATTATATTTACGCCTTTTGAGGTCGTCTGCTGATACAGCAGCAGTGCCAGCACAACCAGCTGTATTTGGAAGATGTAATGGCGCGAGGGTGTCAACACAGGTTGCGTCCCACACTAAAGGCCTATCCATCTTCCATGGCGGTAACAACATACCATCTGGTCTCTTCCCATCGTCTCGTACCAGACCATTGGATTCACGTACGGCTGGCCCGTTGGCGGTAACAATAGCACGATGGATTATGTTGTTAAGATTGGCATGTCGTTATATACGGCTTGCGCTTCTGCTACAAGAAAGGCCATGATGTCCTAAACTGTCGATAGCTTCTCCACAGTGACAAAGATGCGGAGAAACACAAGGAGCTCTTAAACGAAGGCAAGTGGCAATGCGGAATGTGTTATTGTCATACAAGGTTCCTATGTTGGGCGATGGAAGTACCTGAACCCAACTTTTGCTAACGCCAAGGCCACCCAAACGAACTAGTAAGAATGCTCTGAGCCAGGCTCGGTCGTTCAAAGCCACATTTAAAATTTTGCTAAGGGTGTTTTGAATAATTTTATAATTTTTTTCTAAAAGTTTTAAATGTTTTCAAAGTTGCGATGATCAAAACGCATGAATATATTTAGGAACGAAAAGACAAAAACGGAGTATAGGAAAAGCCGAATGGACATTAATTTTAAGTAAACGATCCGAAAAATCAGCAAAATTTTCAATTTTGCTTTTTTTATGAAAGATTGAAAACCATCTTCAAAGACCGGGGAGACCCAAGAAGGCGGAGAGACGTTTTTTCTAAAACTTTTATGTTTGGTGCCAATGAATTGAATTTCTGTACAGTCGAGTGTCTATCTGTCTTGTCACAAGTAAAAAAATGGCATTTGTCAGAGTTGTATTCTAAGCCTATGGATTTAAATTTATAAACTTATTTTTTATGAAAGCTACATCTTGTAAAACTATCTCTACCTTCCCTCCCAGGGTTCCGTCATCAAGGTACCAAATGTTGAATTTTGACCTTATATTAGATTGTAAGTTTTTTGTTGTCCACCATCAGGATATATTGTAAAGAAGACCTGTTTTCGAGCGCTCTAAACTAAAATATCTTAATTTAATCTGTATTTATGTTTAACATTGCCGCCATTTTTATATAGAGCCTTCTCAATTATATGCAGGCCCAAACAAAAAATAAGTACGCAAGTCATCTCAGAAATCTCTGCGCAATTTAATTTATTTTACAGAGACAGCAATGGCTGACTAGCCCTGGTGATGCAAACGTCAACAGCCTAAGGTAACGGCTTGCCATCAGGTAATCCGTATTTTTGTATGTAGCAATTGGCAACCTTTTTAAATTCAATTAAAACGAAACGTGATAAAAAAGAATATGAGGTAAAGTTTTAGTCGGTGTTGTAAATACAAGCGCTTTAATGTCTAAAACATGTCCTAATATATTTATCAAAAGATCTTAATTTATAATGATTTTAAGGACACTACGACACCCCAAACCTTAGTCAATAAAAAAATAATCACACAAATGTACTGTGACAATAAAGATTTATTCATCTAACACGAAATAACACATTCACTGTAACGTTCTTATTATGCGAGTTTTTGATATGTTATTATATCAAATACTATTAATGAACTGGACGGGTTTTTATGACAACATTGTAGTCCTAATCAATTAGTTGAATAAATGATCCTTGGTCTATTGGAGTTCTTAGTGGAGCTTTCAGGTATTCATGCCAAAATCTAGTATTTCTAATCCCTTTGAAACAGTTCATCTAGAGGAGCAGTTTCCAGGTATATGTTGACTTCTTTTATAAATATTACTAAAATCTTCTGCAGAATTTTGGACCGAAAGCCGTTTTCATTTACCTTGTAGTTATTATTAAGGTAAGCATTGGCAAAATCAACTGCAAAACAAAATATTAATTAATACATACACATGGCGATGGCCATCGAACATTCGCTTGTGTCGTCGGGACTCGCAGGCAAGATCTACGGTGTTTTTTAAAACTAAGGCAGGTACAGCAGCATTAAGAATTTTCATTGCATTAAATTAACAAGAATGGTCGACCAGGTTTCAATTAGAGACTCGATATCAAAGCTAGGCACCGGCCAAGCACAAGACATAATATGTATAATTAGCACTAGGGGACTGTTGCATACATTTTAGAGAAACTGATTAAGATAATGTACTAGGGTGACGAGTGAAAGTTATCTGTAATCACAAAACAATTATTATTAACACATTTTTGGCTTTGCAGATATATCATTACAATTATAATAATGATTGCCTAAGAACTTCTTGATTGGCTTGTTTCGAGAGTGTGCAGTTCTAGGTATCAAATACGTCAGACATAAATGTAAATAAAACATTAATACATGAAATAAAAACTCATGATGCAGAATTGTTTATTAATTTTTATTATTTAACAGCCTCTGGACAATCACTGATCCATGAGCCTCAGAAGCACGTGGATAAGAACTGGTTACAAATCTATTAAAATATATCAAATTCTTTTTTATTTTTTTCTGAGAAAGTAGCTATTAATGTATGTTTCAGATGAAATGTGTCTATAAAGAGGACCGACCACATATTAGATATCATTTCTTATCCTGACACGATTCCAATTTTGGGTCGTGACAATCTCAGCTGACCTTGAAATATAGTATGCAGTGTAATGTAGTACGGTTCATGTTTCAAGATCGACTACGTCTCGGTACCTCATTGATTTCATCTTGAGCATCGTTAAATGACAACAAATCGTTTTGTCAATTCCAGTGAATTATTTCGTAGTATATAACAACCCGAATTCGTGTCGTGATTAGAATTTCGTTCGTGGCATGCTACGAAATCGTATATCGATAAAAAAAATCTGATGTGCGGGCAGCCCTAGGAGTAAAGTTAACTCGTATACGCATACGTACGTACTCGTAACGCTATCCTACATCGTCAACACGTATTCACACGAACCGCGTGTGTTTATATGCGATTGTCGGGAGTCGTGAATGATCGCGGTCGCAGCGATTGCGATGACAATCAACACCTAGACGTTATTTCAAATACGTAATGATAGTGAGTAAATTCTTGACGAAAACGTACCTTTTTTTTGGTCTCCACTAATTAAGTGTTTACTTTCAAATATCAACTTTCCTTTAAGATCAGTTTCTATATTATTATTTGTAATTGTCAAATAAGGTTTTTGATCCTTTTCAGAAATTAATTTGTTGTAGTTTCCTTGAAATATTAAGAGGTAATCATCTGCAATAAAAATATACCTAATATTATTATTTGCAAGCAAGCAAGTAAAAAATAAATATTTTGAATTTTTGGCACCAAATTTTATACTTTTAGTTGTAATAATATAATTTTACCAACCTATTGTTAGTAACGATAGACCTTTTCCATCCAGACTTTTAGAACCCAATTCGCCTGTAACTACATAGTAATATTCAAGAGTTAACTCAGGACACTGCAAATGGAATTCATAAGTCATTTTTTCCGAGTCACCTCTGCAATAAAAATATATCCAGATAAATAAAAAACACAATATATATATATATATATATATATATATATATACGACCAAAACGACACCCTTAAAAGTTTTTAATTACAATAAATCTTGTAAAAATGTTTCTTGAAGGTACTTACTTCAACATTAGAACTTCACAGTTTTTTAATCCTGATAGAGTGGAATTTGTTAATTCAAATTTGAGGGTTCCTTGTTCTCCGGTAATTTTGTCCACATGTAATGGATCGATAGGTTTAGTTTTGGTTCCAGCTACGAGAGACTTATAAACATTTTTCGCTCCTCTTGTTAGACACTCTACATCCTTGTAATCGCATGTCTGTTTACCTTAAATTAAAACAATAACTGAGTAATTTAAACAAAATGGTGATGTGATGGTGAGAATGACCAGTGGTGAAACAAATGGTGATGGTGAAGTCCAATGGTTGCTGTTTCGAGACCCACCCAATACCCTAGCGAGATATGATTCTCTTACTGACACAGTCATTTAGCTTAGTCCGTGGATTTCACAAAAAAGATTAAAATGGTTTGTAAGACATTTTTAAAGTAACCGAATCTATAGATTTGATTTTTTTCTTAAAAGCCTTCATGGTTAAAAAATCTATATATTTTAATATTTTTTCAACTTACCCAGAACTGAATGTAACAAAACCAATGACACCACCAACCACAAAGACTGAATACGAGCCATGTTTTGTATGAGACCTACCACGCCACTGTTTGGGTTACTACGATTGTTTGACTTATTTATAGGCATTTTTATCTTTTAAACTTATCTCACATCAATTTTTTCTATTGTTTTTGTAAAACAAACAATTTTGTTTTTGTTTCCTTGAATATATTTTTATGTTAATCTGAAGGATTTATTATAAAATAAATTAAATCCGGTTATCATATCAAATAATTTGAGTTCATGTAACTAATAGCATTTCTTTAAAGCACAGGTAAATGTAGTGGTTTTATACTGTAGGATTGTATTTCTTAAAATAAAAACCCAAGATCACTGATTTACCTAACCCGGGGATTAAATCTGAGACCTCTGCGAGGCATTTCGTATACAGAAATACTGAGCCACCAAGGCAATCAT
>OY982585.1:7447962-7679054 GCA_963859945.1 Euplagia quadripunctaria
GAACCTTCTTTTTTTTTGTCGGTTAAAAAAGTCTTAAAAGAAGTATTAAAGCAAATATTTAAAAAAAAGTGCTAAAAAAGAAAAGAGTGTTAATGTGGGATTCGATCCGGCATGCAAACGAATAGAGAGCGTCCACTGTACTGGTACATTGTACGCTTGGTAAAACTGGTTATACCAAACGCTCGTTAAGTTGAGTGTACTTACGTTAAAATGTTATTACAGCTCTCATCGATTGTCCTGTGGCAACCAAAATTTAACCCGTGATAAAAAGTACCCTATAACCTGCGCAGGCACTCAAACTGTTATCATACTAAGTTTCAAGCATACCCTTTCAGTAACTTTTAAGTTAATCGTAAACATACAAACAGACAAGCAAATTTTTTTAGAATCGCATATTTGGCATCAGTATCGATATCCTAATACCCTCAGTCCTACTACCTACTACCTACAGTCAAGTTTTTTTAAATTTATTCAATATACAGAATTTATCCCGTTACAGATTTATTTTAAACTAGCAACCCGCCCCAGCTTTGCACGGGTACAAATTATATACCAAAACCTTCCTCATGAATCACTCTGTCTATTAGTGAAAACCGCATGAAAATCCGTTCAGTAGTTTTTCAGTTTATCGCGAACAGACAGACAGACAGACGCGGGGGACTTTGTTTTATAATATGTAGTGATATAAATTTCACTGCTTTTAGTTTTCGCACGCTTATGATAGTAATGGTTACTACCGATTACTTAAAAGTTTTCATGGATAATTATAGTAAACACTTTTTAATAGTTAGCTGTTTCAGACATTCCAATAAAATGAAAATATTCTGTTGTATTTGTGGCGGGACCAAGAGAGGTGACCATGCCTGCCGGACATGCCCAACGGTTGGTATTGAGAAATTATACAAATATCAATTATCAGCCTATCGCCGTCCAGTACTGGACGAACGCCTCCCCCAAGGAGCGCCAACCATCCCTGTCTTGGGCAATCCGGATCCATCCGCTGCCAGCCACCTTCTTCAAGTCGTCGGTCCATCGTGCCGCAGGGCGCCTTACGTTACGTTACGTTTACCTAATCGAGGTCTCCACCCTAGCAAATTTTCAAATTTCGATACTGATGACGGGGAGCAGTGTCACCAGTGCCACTGCGGTCACCAACCCGCCTGCCAAGTGTGGTGATTATAGTAAGCTCCCCCCAAATGGATCGCAACCGAGAAAATGGAATGTCAATTATTTGCACCTTATTTTAAAATTAGTTAATTTATGGAATAAGTTTTAATTTATATAAATATTACAATAAACAGTGTCCTTATACCATAAATAACCAGGATTATTGTTATCTATATAGTAGCATAAGTGAAAACAGTGTTTGGTTGCGTGCCGGTAACCTTTAACGGCCAACGAAGTTCAAACTTGGATTTACACGAGAAGTATTTGTTTTCTATCATTATCCTATAAGCCTTTACTCATGCTGTGTTAAGTAAAATTTAGTTTTCTTTTTTGTAAGATTCAAGTAACGCAGTCCTGGCGTTTCTGAAAGTTTATAGTGTTATAGTGTTCATACCTACATTCTCACTTTTGTTAAACATTTTTTCTTTTATTACACACCTGTTTGTATATTTATTCTGTAAAATCAGTATCAAATACTTAGCAGCTATTTCCTTTATATCCTGTTTTAGTTATCTTAAGTTACCCTCTTAAAGAAAGAAAAAAGAAAATAACAATAAGTGCTTTGCATTGCCTTCAATATACTTATGTACGTAATTTATTGAAGTAATCATATTAAAAATCATTATATAAAAAATAGTTAGCCTCTTGTCTCCCTTTGTATTTCTACCTTTTACCTACCACACTGTTCACAATCCTTTTGAATACAATCCTTTCTCTCAGCTTCTTAACTCCCCTTTCAGAAACCACCGTACTCATACCATGCCCATGCAGACCCGTAAGGCAACCAGGAGCGGGCAAGAGGGAGAAAAGTGAAGAAGAAGTGAAGACATTGATTGACCACAACTCGAGCCTGAAACGGTAGTTTGTCAAATTACACCAATTATATTTGGATGTTTTCGTTCGGCAACTACGGATGGTTTCTCTCAGTGCAGTAACCTGTATGAGGAGTCTTTATGTAAAGTTAGGGACCTAAGAGAAGAACTTATACATACACTTATAAAATATCTAAACTACAGAAGAAAAAGCAAAAGACGCAGGCTGTTGAAAAAAAATATTTGTACAATGAGTTGATAAATGTTAGTTTAAACCGTACTAATGACCAATCACTAGTCACTGTTGACCTTACTTAGCAAAACTCAATGTTAAGGTACAACAGTATTAAAAATCCCAGTCGAAACAAAAAAAATATACATTAAATTTAATAAAATTATTATAAAATGTCACAAATTAAAAATACAATACAATCCTTTTATAAAACTATTTAACTAAGAAAGGAACGTGTTGCATTAATTTCAAAGCTCAACTTTCAAATAAAATTAGAAGACAGTAAATTAATTTATGAAAAGGACCCTCAACAATTAGTCTGAAATAAAGTTAGTGGAAGAGTCTCTAAAAACCTTAAATAATAAATATGTCAGTTCACAGAATATTCTTGCTGCCAATCAGTTGGTAGATCTGTGTAATTACTTAGACTCTCTCACATTGAACTCACACAGTTATTGTGTTGGGGGTCCTTGTACAGATGATATTCAATATAACTCAATATCTCATCTTTCACTCACTGAGGACACACAGGTCATTGTCTCTGGGTAGGAAACTCCTAACATTGCTCAGTGTAATCCAGTAGTCTGTGAGTAGTTTACATTGCACTATCCATTATCAGTCATTAATATTTTCTGATGATATTGGTAAAGGTTTTGGAGAATTATTAAGCAACAGCCTGGGTCATTCCATTCAAAATTGTTGTATGCCTGGTGCAACATATAAACAAATAATTTCAAATGTAGTTAAAAGATAAATATGATACACATACAAACATTACATTATTTGTAGGTAATAGATTAAATGTAAAAAAGAAGGATATAACCGACAGTGTTGCTCGATTACTAAATTTAAATTGTCATAAGATTATACTGTGCGCATTCCCCTATTCTGACCATTTGTCTCATAAACAAAATAATTATTTTCATAATATTCTTAATAAACATATGAGTTTAGCAGCTCACTATAGTGACAAATTTTAATTTTTTGACACCAACAATTTTGTAAATAAGTTAAAGTTGACTAGGGAAGCTATGCACCTCCCTATTAAACTTAGATACAAAATAGCTTCGCTATTACCTCTGTCATAAATAATATGACTAATTCATTATACTTTACACAGTTTAGTACATGTACTAATGTTAGGTTAGATAGTAGTAGTTTTAGGATGAAGGAGGGTTCTCAAACTATGGGTACAGGTACAGGCAGTGAACATTTGTCACCTGGTGATGACATAGTCCAGAGCCATGCTTCGAGTAATAATTTAAACTAGTCAATATAATGATAGAAGAAACTATTCCCAACAGGATTTGAACAATAGGCCACAATATATCTTCTAGCTTTAGACAATCCTCAAATCATACTAGGGTTAATGTTAAGCAGAATATTTTGAAGTTCTTCTACCAAACATTCAAGGTTTGTCTAGTAAGTCACTAGAAGTAGAAATGCTTTTGGAGAAAACAAAATATGACATTGTGTGTTTTACAGAACATTGGTTGAAGGAAGAACAAATGTTAATTAATTATAAGAACTATAGTGTGGCCAGTTGTTTTAACCGAAAATCTATGTTGCATTATGCAGTTAAAAATTGTATTAAATGTAAACAAAGCAAAGATATAGTTAGACTTTCGGTGGAACACTGTGTTGAGTTATCCTGTGTTGAGCTAGATAAGCATGTTATATATATATATATATATATAATAGTGTAGGTCCCCGAATTCTCATAATTATTCTACCTTTGATACTATAATGGAATACGTAATGGTGAAAGTCTCTACTAATAATAAATCAGTGATAATTTGTGGTGATTTTAACATAAATATTTTGGAAGAGAATTCAAGTTCAAATCAATTTCTAAGCCTTTTTAAACATTTTAATATGACAAATATTTTTTTAGAATCTACTCATGTAACTCAGACATCTGCTACTTGTAGTTTTTTCTAAATATTCACAATTACATAATGTTTTCTGTAATTGTGAATATTTAGAAAAAGCTATTGTAGATTATCTACCTTCAGGTCATAGTGGACTGAGTGTCACCTATAGATATAACACACCCTTGCAGAAGGTGCAAATAAAATTTAGACAAATAACATCTGAAAAACTAATGAAGTTTGATTCTGTTCTAAATAACAAGTTGGCTTTACTTAATGGTAATGTAAATAACGTAAATGAATTCTACACAGATTTCTTTTCTGTAGTGCATAATGAATTCGGTAATATCTTTAAAAAGAAAACTAAGGATGTGTACCCCCGATTTGTTTTTAGTGATTGGGCAACCACAGGCATTAGGAAAAGTAGAGATAGGCCGTACGAACTTTATGGCCTAAGGCTTCACATAAAGAGCGATTCTTTCAAACGGTACGTCACTAATTATTCGAAAACTTTTAGAAAAGTATGTAAGGTAGCTAAATCTAATTTTATTAGTAAAAAAAATAAAAATTTCTGAAGATAAGATAAAACCTACCTGGAAAGTAATTAATAATGAAACTAGTAGAAATAAAGTATCGAATAACAATTATGTATTAGAGACATGGCGTGGTACTTTAAGCTCTGACAACGACATAGCTCAGGAATTCGTTGATTTTTTTACTGACATTCCAATAAAAACTACTGAAACTCTGGACTCCTCTCCTACTCACTCTATCAGTCTATTCTTAGAAAAAAAGTTCGTAGTTGTCCCATAGATTTTAGTTTTAAGCATGTAAACCCTGCAGTAGTAATAAAAGCTTTTAAGGATATTAAGATAAAATTGACTGAAGATCTGTGAGAAATGTCTATCAAAACTTGCCAATCCATTATTTTTAGAAAAAAAGAAACTCTTCGCTTTATTATGTTAGTACGTATAGATGATTCTATCTGCAAATACCCGCTATATTATTCATACATACATACATACTCAGCCATAAAATACAAATTATTTTTTTATTATTGATTTTTAGGTCAATATATGGTTATTTTTATTTAATATATGTTATTGTGAATGTCGAATGCGCAATGTATGTTAAAATACACTGGTGTATAACATCCACCAAGCAAGCACGTGAATGTCCGTTATTAATTCTTTTCAAGATGATTTCGGTCATTCGCCAGTGAATGTTAACATACACAAATTTGACTCGGTGTTTCTTCATTAGGAGCGACATTATATCCCCAACACATTCCTTATATTATATATTAGTTATATGTAGTTGAGTCCGACGAGTAAAAATTCATGAAAATTATAAGTTTGAAAAAATCATTTATCTGTGTGAAATCTGTCAACGAGCATATTATTCGTGAGAACGTATGAAGTTCAAGGTTTGTGCAGTAAATATAAAATATTTAATTATAAAAATTTACTTATTCTTTGTCGTGCCAAATTATTTATCCTCCTATACCTCTTTATAATTCTACACATTATATAAAATAATTGAAAGAGAAGAGTGGTAGACTTTGTTATTGAATTTCACATTTCTTAAGAGGTCAATGAAAAAATTGTAATCAGTGCTGTTCGTTTTTCTTACAGTAAAAATTTCCTTTAATATGAATGCTTGGGCCGAATTCTCATTTATTTAGGTAAAGTTAAATAACTTCTTTAACGTAATATAAACCTCAAAGAGATCGTGAATCAAAGAAGCTACTATTTTTTTTTCTTAATTAAATTTCTTCGCAATTACTCGTTCCAGTTAATACAATATTTGATAGATGATGGTGAATAGCGTCTAACTAGACTAGATCTAAATTTGCACACTTTTATGACACCCTTATCACGGACCACCTTGAAAAATAATATGTTTCAAAGTTGTCGGTAACAAGGGTGCCATAAAATACTTATTATTATGCAGGTATCTTATGATAATAGCGTGTCATGTATTACATTAAAATAATGCTCAATAATAATATTACGATGATCAATAAATACCCCTAAGTTATTGCTCTGAAAGTTTCGTCATATACCAGGTAGGTCAAAAATTTCGCGGAACAAAAAACAAAATTGCACTGAAACCTCACCATACCCTCGTATGGTGAGGTTTCAGTGCAATTTTTTTACCTACACTAGTTGTGACACTCACAAAGTTAATACAAAGTTTTCTAAAAATCGGGATATTATTCTCTGTTTAATATACAAGTTAATCCGGAACAAAATTTACAACATTGAGAAAATTGAGTTTCGCGTGATCCTAAAGTTCCTTACCAAGCAAGGAAAATCTCCGCAGGCTATTTACCGGGACTTCTGTTTACCGGGACTCTAGTTCTGGTAAAAGCATGGCTTGGAAGTGCACTACCTATTTAAGCAAGGCAGGGATTCGATTAAAGCCTGACCAAAGCCTTGGTGGTGGTAGAAAACATCGATAAACTTGCAAAAATCATATTGGAACTGTTTCTTCTCTTATCATATTGGAAGACGCCCGTCTTCCAATATGATAAGAGAAGAAACAGTTTGCAAAAATGATCGGAGGTGGTTTTTAAGTCAATCGCGTGTTTAACAATGCGATTTCGATAATTATTATTTTATTGGATTTTCATTTAAATTTCAAATAAAATTTACAACCTATGATGATGATGGAACTCCTCAGCGGTTTATCGACGTGTTGTTCTTATTAATTATTCATCTTAATTAATACTTTAAACCTAATAAAAGATTGTTGAATATCTGTTGTTTAAATATTTTAAATAAATAACAATGAATAATTAAAGTGGCTAATTATTTTATGCATAATATAATTAAGTCAGTTGGGTAATTAATAATTTTAACTATTAATTATATTTTAGCCATAAAAACTAATTAATATATATATTTTCCACAAAAAATAAATCGTCGTAAGAAAAAGAATGAAACTGAAAAGCGAAAAATAAACTTGTTAGTGTAACTAAACTCCTACACTAATGTAAATACCTAAATAATTTTGAGGCAGCAACAAAAATAGGAACTAGCAAATTAATTAATATGAATGACCAATACATTATGGAGACTTAACATTATGGATTGCAATAAAGATTGAGATAGAATTTCAATCTTTATTGAAATCCACAATGTTATAAAACGGGTTAAAAACTAGGTATGATGACATTTATAAACCCTGTCGGGCACGTCAAAGGTAGGAGATAGGCAGAGCGGCTATTCTTATAAAATAAAGAAAAAATGTTTTAATCATTTAGCCTGTTATAGATTTAGTTTATCAATAAATGGTTAGTTAGTCAATAAATAGTTAATAATAAAAATATGGCAGTTCAAAATTTTTCCTTTAAATAGTCATTTACACTGTAGTAGCATTTTTGTAATAAATTTTGGTTTTAATATAGTGCATTCTCTACCAGCCAACCTTTGGGGGAAGCAGAGAACAGAAGTAGGTGCACTTAAAAAATACGTTAAAAATTGTAAAATAAATAAATGGGATACATACTAAAATTTAATTTGAATAAATACAATATATACGTGAGACATATACTCGTATATATGACGGAGGGGTATGATCATCATCCTCAATAGGGCCCATAATCCCTGACTTTCTAACTATTTCTAATATATTACAAACTAGCTGTCTCGTGCAACTTCGTCTGCATTAGTAAATTTTCCTATCTATCCCTATCGCAGCGCCATCTACCGGGTCCAATTGTAAATCTAAACCATTCTCGAATCCACGTGAAGACACACAAAAAATTTCATTAAAATCGCTCATTATTCCTGTAACCCTATCGCAGCCCCAACTACCGGGTCCAATTGTAAATCTAAACCATTCTCGAATCCATGTGAAGATACACAAAAAATTTCATTAAAATCGGTGATTATACTTTTAACCCTATCGCAGCGCCATCTACCGGGTTCAATTGTAAATCTAAATCATTCTCGAATTCACGTGAAGATACACAAAAAATTTCATTAAAATCGGTCATTATTCCTGTAACCCTATCGCAGCGCCATCTACCGGGTCCAATTGTAAATCTAAATCAATCTCGAATCCTCCTGAAGATACAAAAAATTTCATTATAATCTGTCCAGCCGTTTAGGAGGAGTTCAGTCACATACACACGTACAGAAGAAATATGTATATACTGCATTTACACTTCAGTTTAAGTAACACGTAGCCGGCTATGCTAACACCAAAAATTTAAAAAGTAGAAACAATTTAATTTCACTTCATTTCGTTAACTACATAATAAATTTAACTTATACTTTAGCCTCAACAACACGTGCTATTATATTGTAGCTTATATGACACATTTGTAGATGTAACATAACAGCGCCATCTATTGATTACTTACTCAATCCAGTCAACAGATATCGCCATCTGTTAAAATCGTTTTCAGTTAACAGATAATTGTGTATGTCAAATAATAGCCCAATAATTAAAAATAATTTGCAATAAAATAATATTGCAGCTATAAATTAAGATGTAAGCTATCCTATCTTTCAAGTTGGATCAAACTGCACACGGTGTGCAAATTTAATTTAAAATCGGTTAAGTAGTTTAGGAGTCCATCGCAGACAACGTGACACGTGATTTATATATATTATAAGATAACATAGACACACTTTTGATGTATGAATCGGGACTTAATCGCGGTAATAATTAGATTTTTTGGTTCCTAGACGTTTCGATCGAATTCTGATCGTGATCACGGGTAGACTGGTGAGAGCTTAGCGACGCCTCCGTGAAGTGCAAATTTCGGCAGCTACCCGCACTTGGTCTTCATTGTTTTAATTTACGTTCGCACTGTTGGTACTTCGACACACCAAACTTACGATGTCCGTTGAGTATTGTTGAGTAGCGTGTATTTGCTGACTATTGCATTTGCTGATAACAGGATTCCAAGATGTTGACAAGCGGAACCCATCTTCTCTGTTGAATTTTTTTTATTTTTTATTTCAACTGCTTCCCGTACTATTCTGGAGTAATAGTGACGGTCGGTGGAGAGGACCTGTGGTTGGTGTATTTCTATCCAGTGGTTTGGACCTGACTCCAGCAAATGCTCGGCGATCGCTGACTTTTTATCTGACCGTTTTTCACAGCTGAGATGTGTTCTTTGACCCGTTCTGCGATTGTACGTTTGGTCTTTTCGATGTACGAGCTACCACACCTGCAATCCATCTTATACAATCCTAACGAACGATATCCTTCGGTGTTCTTAAGCACTTTACTATCTTTGAGTGCGGACTATATATAATCTTAATGGAGTACTTCCTCAACACTGTTCCTACTTTTGTTAATCAAATTAACTTTTCAAATGCCGCTTTGGGTGGCATTGCACATAGTGTACTTGCGAAGGAGTTGAATTACGCTACATATATAACACTTAAACGGAGACCGTACGAAAACATCCTATGCGGGTTGGAGGAAGTGATAACGCGTAACAGAGTATCCTCTACTAAAAACTAATTATCCTGCAACAAGACGTAGCTTATATTTTGAACACAATGACTGTTAAGCCTATCAAGTAAGAAAAAACTGAAATATACCGCAATTGCAGTCCGGTTTTTTTAAGTGAAAACTTTTTTAGCGGCGTTTGGCACTTTTTGAGATGGGTAAAAAATGTTAAACTCGCGTCAGAATTCAGGGTCACGTGGACTCTCATCAAAAATGTATGGAAAATGTGTCCGAGTGTAATATATTTAAAAAAATATATTGTTATGACGAGATTCAAAATTCTTAAGACGAAGGTGAGTTTCTTATATTTACATGTACAGCGTCAGAGAGACATGGAGAGTGGAGAGAGTGTTGAGAGTGGGGTGAGTAGGGCGAGTGGGGAGAGTGGGACAGTGGGGAGAGTGGGAGAGTGGGGAGAGTGTTCTTAAGCCACGTTTGTGCACTTTTGCTGATTGCTGAACTCGTGACCGTAATAATACATATATAAATCTACTAGAGGGCGCTAATCTAAACATTGAGTTCTGTCAGATCCTTTTTAATTAATGTCACCAACGTGTTAATGTGACGTTTTAACTTCGTCGTATGGTTTAAGTTTGCACTTCAGTCGGCAGTCCCATGACTGCCTCTTTTCTTTTTTTTAATATACAAACTTCATAAGTAACTTTGTAATTCTATATAATGGATATGGGATTACAGAGTTACATTTGCAGTTACTACAATTTCCTTTACTTACACTAGTAGTGACTATTGTAAGTAGTGGTGGTAAGGAGTGGATATAGGTAGGTACAGTGTCATTGACTATTGATGTTTCCTTTAATACAGTTATATGTTACTTTGCCTTGCGTTAGCAACCCCATTAATCTTTTTATGTAAAGCTCCAATAGGTCTACTTCTAACATCGTTCTCACAGAATTTCTACCGTAAACCATAATAAAATATATCACATCTTCGGTCATTAGTACGGATGCTTAGAGCGCCCTCTATAATAAATTCACCGGAAAGGAATACAAGCGCCATCAATCGGTTTACGATGGTCACCGCCGAGTCAACACTAACCTAGGAACTGTATGTACAGTGTTTCTTTGCGTGTTTACAATGCATCAGTGATTATCGAGGGATCGGAATAGGTAGAGTATATTTACCTAAAGTTCGAGGAATTAAGTAACATAGAGTAGATAATACATTCTCTAAAATCCCGGAATCATAAACATGACAATTAAAACCCGGGATTACAAAAACATGAATTAGACTTTGAATATACATATAGTTATAGTTACAAAAAAAAATTTAGTTACAAATTATTGATTTGAAGAATCATATTCAAATTGTTAGGGTTCCGTACTAATATTGTGTCAGATTCAGATGTTTTGTTTTAAATAGGTAAATTAAAAATAAATGGACTTTGTTTACGTGGATATTAGATAAATTTTAACTTATGTCTCAAATACATACAATTATTATCCAGGTAAATCTCTATTGTTTCTTAATATCTTTTGTTACACAAATAAATGCAATATAATTTACTATCTCTTTCGCACAGGTAGGGATTGCTATCTATTGTTTCTCTCACTCAAGCAAGAGTTGCGTGAAAGAGATAGTAACCGTCGTTTTCTACTGTAAAAGGTGCGGGAGTGCATTCCTGAATTATATTCCGTTGAGTGCGAATCTGTGTGAATCAGTTTAATGGAACCTCAGTTTTGACCCCAGCTTCAATTGAATCGAATTGTATCTGCTTTACCCGATAAGTTGGGCCTGATTTTACGAACACTGATTACTTGATTTTTCTTGCATCTTGAAATGCAAGTATAACTTTAGGGGGGTAAGTTTCTTTAATAATTGTTTGCTTTTTCTGTCTGTTTCTAGTAGTGCTTGAATTTCCAGAGATAAAATTCATGAAAATCTTTTATTAGCTGCTACCATTCCCTACCTCTACTATACTACTATACTACTACTATACTCTCTCTCTCTCAGTTTTCACTTCAAAAATTACTTTATGCCAAATGTAACCTTAAAATAGGCTTTGATACGCTTTTAAGGTTCTTTGTAAACCTTTAAAAAGAAAAGGTTTGTAAATATATATTGCTTTGATTGAATATTTTGCTTTTCTTCAAGTTTCCCTTTTTATTACAATAGTCATCTTCCCAACCTTTCCCCAATTAAATTAAAGTAGGCTTAAATATCAGTATTTTACGTAAAGGGACTATAAGACCTTCATAACCCAGTATGAGCCGATGCGATAATCTTAGTTAGACTAGCTGTTATGAGACTTTTCTTAACGACTACTATAATTCCGAAGATGGTTACCCATCTACGAACTAATTGAGGCAAGCATTGCTTACCCTTTGATACCTTTTTTATTAATAAATAATCAGGTAAATAACAGGAGAACTTCCAAGGATTAATAATATATACATACAAAATGTAAAACAAAGCTCTTTAATTTAACAGTTTTAGGAAGGAACTCTAAAAACATAATAAGATTCTTCAATATAATAATTTAGTTCAAGTGTATTTAAAGCGCAATAAATAATTTGCACTTTGTTAAATCCCGGGATTTAATCGTCATATTTATGATTCCGGGATTATAGAGGAGGTATTATCAACTCGATGTTACTTACTTCCTCGAACTTTAGGTGAATATACGCTACCTATTCCGATCTCTGGTGATTAAATATCAAAAAGGAGTTTTCTCATCGCCCGTACCCACTTTGTGCTCACATTGTGCTTAGTCCTGTAGTATATTTATTATTGTACCTATAAATGTATATTTGCTTTTACATATGTATAAAAATATATTTAAATGATGTTCATATTTATTAACCATACGTTGTTGTGACACCGTTTTTGAGTAAAACTTCTGAGTGGGTGACGCCTTATTGTAATTAAATTGCAAATACTGAACCCATGTAAAATTTTATCGGTTAATATAAAAATCAAAAAAAAAAAAATATAAAAGCTATGGTTAGGTTTGCTGTTCACTTCATGATGTAATTCATTCATTATAATATTTCTGAGAACGAAGATATAGATATAGGATAAGTTTAGCAACAGATGTTTATTTTGAAGTATTTACTTTAAACAACATACGAGGGTGGGTTAAAAAGATCGCGGAACAAAGGGTAAGAAATAAAACTTAAAAATATTTTATCCTTCTGAATGTATTCTTCCTTAACTCTTTAATTAAATTCCCCTATATTGCAAAAAATATTTTGTTTGAAATTGCGCTCTTCAGCTCTTCGTTGCTGGACAATTTCTTTCCTCGAAGTTCTTTTTCTATTTTTGGGAACAGATAATAATTATATGGGGCTAAATCTGAATAGGGAGTATGTTCTAAGAGCCTACTCTTTGTACAGCGGCCACCGTAACTTGCGTCTTGCGCACAGGTACATTGTCGTATCAAATTTTGCCTTACAAGCCTTAATAATGGTTGGTAATGTTCCCCGCTTTTTCTCCATCAGAGCACATCGCAGACGTTCTAGTAATGCAACGTAGGACTCTCCAGTTGTAGCAAACCCTTATCTTTTTCTTCAAAAAGAAAGATTCCCCATCTCCCATCTATCCCAGAAAACAGTGGCCGTGAGTTTATCAGCCGACGCGACGGGGACACTTGGGCATTTCTTCAAGGGTGGTCTACCATTTCGTCTATCCGGCTCATAATGATGAAGGATGCAGGCTTTATCTCCAGTCGCAATTCGTTCTAAAACTTCATTCTTGTTATTACGACAGAGAGCCAAAAACTCGCGACAAAATTCAACTCACCACCTCTACGCTTTTAGAGAGGCGTAAGCATGCTCGTCACCTACTTATCTCACCTCATCTTTGACATGCCAAGATGATCGTGTAGGATGTTGAAAATGTTTTTTTCCATCCAAATAAACTTGTTTAATGAACTGTATATCACTGAATAATGACCCAATTTTTATAAAACTTTGTATTTATACCATTAATGAGTGTAGCAACCAGTGCAGGTAAAAAAGATCTCCTTCATTTTAACATAGACAAGTTTCTCGTCATGAGAGCATTTTTTCAATTTAAAATCAGATCATATAGATCATCGCTATGTTATTAACAAGGTGGTTGATAACAAGAGTGTCATTAAAGGGTGCAAGTTGTAACTGAATTCTAGGTAGCTATTCAGCCGTCTCACAAATTTTACTCTAACGTAAATGAGTAAATTCTTAAAAGTTAAAGTTTCTTTGAATCACAACCTTTTTGAGGTCATATTCCATTATAGAAATTCCGTTGAGATAAAACGAACTGAATTTGACTTTATTTCAATAAATGAGAACGCATCTACTGCCTAAACATTAATGTTCAAGACAATTTCAAGTTTAAGAAAAACGACCACCATTGATTATTTATTAGTTCATTGATCTCTTAAGAAATGTGAAATTCGGAAACAAAGTCTATAGCTCTTCTCATGAAAAACATTCGCGATTTTATATAATATGTGAAATTATAAAGAGATATATAACAATAAATAATTTGGTATGTAAAAGAATAAGTTCATTTCATTATGTTTTGACCCCAAACGTCTACTAATACCGCGTTCCAATGAACAAAAACGATTAGTTTTGCTTACGGACGGTAAAATTTCGTTGAATTTTCAACGAAAATTTTACCGTCCGTAAGCAAAACGAATCGTTTCTTGTTTATTGGAACGCGGCATAAGACTACACTACATCTAACCGAATACAAGGAATGAAAACTACTAAGAAAAAGGTTCGACCATATCAACCATCATGACTAGATACTGTTGCATAAATTACTGTCAGTTGAATTGCATGGTAATTTATTTATGTAGATGCATGTATACACATATATAGTAAAATTATTTCAATGCTTTGACTCAGTGTAGACATCCATCGCTTAAGGAGTACCTCAAGGCTCAATCTTAGGGCCAATTTTATACAAATAATTTTTTGATTATCTAACATGTTTTGAATATGCCTGTTATATGCAGACGACATGAAAATATATACATTACAATACAAAAGTAAACAACAAGCTGATCTTAATGTAGGCTTCAATTATATTGCATCCATAATAAATTTAAACTCAACGTCTGTAAATGCGATTAATTATTGATTCAGGCTAGACGTTTAACAATTAACAGTATTCAAGATCTTAATCAAAATAAAATCACGTAATTCAACTCAGAAACTTCAGAGCAATTGTAGTACAATGTAGTTTACAGACAGGGCAATGTGTGTCTAGTCCTGGTGTTGTAAACGGCAAAAGGTGACCGGTTACCGTCAGGGGGGGCGAATTTTTGCATGTAGCGATTGACAACCTTTTTAAATTTAATTAAGACGCAACGTGATAAAAAAATATATGAGGTTAAGTTTTAGTCGGTGTTGAAAATAGTAGCGCTAATGTCTAAAACACGTCCTAATATATTTATCAAAAGTTCTTAATTTAATATGATTATATTAAATACAGATTTCTCCATCTAAACACGATATGATACATTGTAACATTGTTATTTATACGAGTTTTTAATATTTTATTATATCATATACTATTAGTGAACTAGATCAATTTTTATCACAACATTATATGCCTAATCACTTAAGTTAAATAAATGATCATTTCAGTTGCTCGGGCCTATCGGAGTTCTGAGTGGAGTTTTCAGGTATTCATGCCAAAATCCAGTCTAATCCCTTGGAATCGCTTCATCTAGAGGAACAATTTCCAGATACGTGTTGGCTTCCTTTATAAATATTTCTATGTACTTCTCCAGAATATTGGACCGAAACATTTTTTCAGTTGCTTTATAGTTATCATTGAAGTAGGCATCTGCGATATGAACTGCAAAATAAACCATTAATTAATATATTAACATGGCGATGGCGATCGAACATTCACCTGTATCTGTACCTGTACCTCGCAAGTTAGATCTACTCCCTGCAAATATTTACTCGTATTAAACAGTACATGGTCCAGGTATTTTTTAAATTAAACCTTTTGCATTTGCTTCCAAATAGTGTCAATAAAAATAACTGGATAACTCCGTACTTGAAAGGCTACGCTCGGACTTGCAGGTTAGCCTTACTACTTCTCCTCCTTCACAAACGGTGACAAATGCAGACTCTTTGTTGTTGCAATCTTATCCTGCTGAAGGAGGGTTAGGCCAGTGGAATTGGAAAAAATGCGTATATAATTACGCATAGGTTTTAACATAATAAAACTTGTTCTTTAGTATGTTAAGAATATGGTCCTGAATTTCATCCCATTTTTGACGTTCGGAACATTGTCAAATTAACGTTTTAATGCGAAAAAATCGCCAAAGATTGATTGATACGCCCATTGCAGAATCATAAAATATAGG
Source organism: Euplagia quadripunctaria (assembly GCA_963859945.1). Taxonomy (NCBI): domain Eukaryota; kingdom Metazoa; phylum Arthropoda; class Insecta; order Lepidoptera; family Erebidae; genus Euplagia; species Euplagia quadripunctaria. Next base: position 7,463,851 of record OY982585.1, read on the forward strand.
CCTTGACGAAAAAATGTGTGCAAAATGAATCAATTTGGACGACGGAAACTAGATCAAATAGCAATAATGGTTATTTATTAGAGGGACAGGGACAGGCATAGGCACAGGCACAGGCATAGGGACAGAGACAGGGATAGGGACAGGGACAGGGATAGGGACAGGGACAGCGACAGGGACAGAGACAGGGACAAGGACAGGGACCGGGACAGGGACAACGACAACAACAGCGACAGCATGGTATTGCTACTGGTATACATGGTATTACGTAAAACCGATGAACAATGTTTACATCCACTAAGTACACACCAACAGCGTGTCAACAGCCAAAGCCCTTTTCCCTGTTTTATTTGGGGTCGGCGCTATGTGTGACATTACAAGGGGTTTTGGCTGGTTTCAACCCTCTTTGGAAATGTCACCGTTAATTATTCTTATTATTTGACACAATGTTACAAATTTATTTAAGTATGCATATAAAATTTTATAATATAAATAAATATTTTTATTACTGGTCTACAAAAAGTAGCTATTCATGTATCTTTCTGGTGAATCATGGTTTATTACTCCTTAGACCGACCACATCTCGGCACGATATAATTTCGTATCCTGCCACGAGTTTGGGTCGTAAGAAACTCAGCTGTTCTTGAAATATGTTATGCAGTGTAATGTAGTGTGGTCCATAATTTGAGACCGACTGCGTCTCAGTGCTTCATTGATTTCGTAGCGTGCATCGTAAAAGAACACAAATTTATTTTGTCAATTCTGGCGAATTATTTCATAGTTTCTCATCAACCGGATTCGTGTCGTGTGTTTGGTTCGTGGCATAATACGAAATCGTATCATTCTGATGTGCGGGCGGCCATAGGAGTAAAACCATCTCGTATGCCGTGACGGCAAACGGCACAACACTGTCCTACATCGTCAGCACGTGTTCACACGATTAAACGCGGTTGTTGGGTGTCGTGAATGATCGTGGTCGTAGCGACGGCAATGATAATCAACACCTAAATGGTATTTCAAATACGTAAATAATTTTGAAATAGTAGTTAAATTGCTGACGAAAACGTACCTTTTGCTTTGTCTCCCTTAATTAAGTATTTACTTTCAATTTTCAACGTTCCTTTAAGATCAGCGTCTAAACCAATTTTCTTAACCATCATATGAATTTTTTGGTCCTTTTCAGAAATGAATTTTCTGTATTTTCCTAGTAATTTTAAGAGGTAATCATCTGGAATAAAAAAAGAACTTAATATTATTATTTGCAAGCAGGTAAAAAATTAATATTTTGAATATCTATCAATAACATTTTTAGTTAGAATAATGGTAAACTTGTAATTAATATCATTGTTTACCAACCTATAGTCATTGAAGCTAGACCTCTTTCATCAAGACTTGTAGTACCTAAATCACCTTTACCTATATAGTAAAATTCAAGAATTAACTCGGGACACTGTAAATAGTAGTCATAAGTCATTGTTTCCGTGTAACATCTGCAATAAAAATATATGTATGTAAATAAAAAGCGCAATATAAAGAGAGAGTCAGAGCATGAGATTTTTGATTGAGCTGAAATTATTTCTCCCTCTCTGGCTTTACTATACTCGGCTTGCGTTTTCTTACAAATTTTATTGACCCATTATAATGTGTTTTACTTTACCGTACTTCTGCTTTGCCAAAACATTTCTTGACTAATTACCAATCAAAATTCTTTCTACTGGAAGACCAAAATGACACCATTAAAAGTCTAAATAATAAATCCTGTAAAAATGTTTAATGAAGGTACTTACTTCATCATTACCACTTCACAGTTTTTTAATCCTAATAGAGTGGAATTTGTTATTTCATACTTGAGGGTTCCTACATCTCCAATAATTTTGTCCATATGTAACGGATCGATGGGTTTATTTTTGGTCCCAGCTACGATAGACTTATAAGTATTATTCGCTCCTCTTGTTAAACATTCTACATCCTTCAAATCGCATATCTGTTTACCTTAAATTAAAACAATAACTGAGTAATTTAAACAAAATGGTGATGTGATGGTAAGAATGACCAGTGGTGAAACAAATGGTGGTGGTGAAATATAGTAGAAAGCAACGGTAGTAACTTGAGGTCCAGTGGTTGCAGTTTCGGAACCCACGCAGTACCCTAACGAAATGTGATCCGCCTAGTGACATAGTTATTTAGCTTAGTCCGTGGAGTTCACAAAAAAGATTAAAATAGTTTGTAAGACATTTTAATGTAACCGAATCTATAGATTTGATTTATCTAATAAAAGTTTTCATGCTTAAAAATCTATATATTTTAATATTTTTTCAACTTACCCAGAACTGAATGTAACAAAACAAATGACACCACCAACCACAAAGACTGAATATGAGCCATGTTTTGTATGAGACCTACCACGCCATTGTTTGAGTTCCTACGATTGTTTTACTTATTTATACGCATTTTTTATCTTTTATACTTATCTAACATCAATTTAATCTATTGTTTTCGTTAAGTATGTTATGCAATTAAAACTATTTTTATCTTTCCAAACATTATTGTTATGTTAACCTGAAGGATTTATTATAAAATAAATTAAAACTGGTTATTATTATATTCTTTGAAGAATATAGGTTCCAAGTTTGAATTAAGAATATATCTTGAGTATTATCATGAGAAATCACACCATCAATAGCTAAAAGATCGTTATGCATAATTTGAACACACATGTCATTTTAATATAATGTTTAACTTTTAATAAATATATTAATAATAATTAATAATAATTAATTAATAATAATTAAATAAAACTTTTAGTTTTAGTATTCTTCTGTTGTATTTGTGTAGAATCGGGTGTTATGTTCCTCCAACATAAAGGGATGATTCTATGAACATTTATAAACCCTGTCGGGCACGTCAAAGGTAGGAAAGATAGGAACAGCGGCTATTCTTTTAAAATAAAAAAAAATGTTTTGAAAATTAGCCTATTATAGATTAAGTTTATCAATAAATGTTTAGTTAGTCAATAAATAATATATAAAAAAAATATTGTTCAATGGTCAAAATGGTCAATGGTTTTTGTAATAAATTTTGGTTTTAATAGATATATTTATATTTTAACTTTTTGCACATTATCACATAGGCGGACTAGAGCATTCTCAATCAGTCAACCTTTGGGTGAAGCAGAGAAAAGAAGTAGGTGCACTTAAAAATTACATTAAAAATTGTAAAATAAAAGGGATACATACTAAAACTTAATTTAATAAACAATATATACGTAAGACATATATATACATGTATAAACACATACATATACACACACATACATAGCTATATAATACATATACTATTATAAATACATATGTCCACATTAAATTATGAACTATTAACGAGTTGATTCTGCTAATTCTTTAAATAAGAGCTCCTTTACCATTACCTTAAAGATGTAACAATTTGTAGCCATCCTGACTTCGAGAGGAAGCGCATTCGCAGTAAGGAGTGGACCGTCGGTACTGCGATTTTATGCCTTTAATGGTCCACCCAGCAGCACCAGAGTAAGCGGGCTCCGTCTACTAAGTGGGCGATGTCCAGACATGACCCTTCTCGGGAGACTCCACTGCGGGTGAAGAACAGAAAACCCGCCTCATCCACCCGCGGTCACTTTTAGGGTACGCACGTGAGCGTGAGTAAAATGGTTCCTACTGGATATCTTCCTACGGGATCCACTTCACCGCCTCCTTACCTTGACCTGACGCTTGGACTTGTCCAACCAATTGGCAGACTTAGTCAGTCACTCATATTCATCACATTTTATTAGTTTTATATTAAAATCATTTAAACATGCTCTAGTTATAATTGAAGTTCACAATTTGCATAATCAAAAATAATATAAATATTTTAATTAATTTAATATAATCCATTTCATTGTTTTTATTTTTATTATATAATTTAATGAAGTTTTATTTTTATTCGAATCGAAAAGTTGAAGAAAAAAATCTATTGTTAACAAGCCTGTACTTAGAATGCCAGTAACGTGGGTCACACATTACTAGTATTCTTGTTAACCCCTCCAGCTAAGCCAAGTGCTTGTGTTAGGAGTGAACCCGTCACGTCGGTAGTGCACTGGACTGACACTGACAATGAACCCCACGTTCGTTGCTTTGTTATTTAAGACGACATTTGCCGCCATATGTTACACAAGCAGCATTGTCTCATATTTTGTCGTGGGCCGCTTTCATTGACTAAAAAAATTAAAATCTATATAAAAACTAGAATGGTTTTAAGGGTGATTATTGTTAACTGGTTAACAAAAAACGAGATGTTTCAAGAGGCGTGGATAGACCCTTCGTTGGATAAAGATAGGTAGCACTTATCTTTGATTATGAAACACAGACTATAGATAGATAGGACCTTTCTGTTTTTTGGAGATAGAGATCTATCGGTAACTACAGCTCGGTTATATTGGAAACTGCCGTTAGGCGTGACTGCCATTCCGTAAGTCTCGAACTCACGTGATAGTGCGTGACACTCACAGTCAGTAGATAGCCGCACTTTGTGTTCCCCTTTCCTATCCTACGATTAACAATCTGCCATAACGGGACGAATTTATTATTTTGTAACCGTATTTGGTGGTAAGTAGTGGATATAGGTAAGTACAGTGTCATTGGCTATTGATGTTTCCTTTAATATACCATTTACCGTTAGCAACCTCATTAATCCTTTTATGTACAGCCCCAATAGGTCTACTTCTAACATCGTTCACACAGAATTTCTACCGTAAACCATAATAAAAATCTATGTGGTGTCGTGGGACACCAGATAGGAACGAAGTTCCTTATTACAAAAATAATAATAATAGCAAACTGCAATAATAAAAACATTAACAGGTTGGTGACATTAATTAATAAAAAGCTCTAGTGGATCTATATATGTATTATTAGCGTGACGGTCACGAGTTCAGTTCTCTCTCTCTGAGTCCCTCTCCCTGTCAATGTCCCTGTCCCTGCCCCTGCCCCTGTCAATGTCCCTGTCCCTTTCAATGTCCCTGCCCCTGCCCCTGTCCCTGTCAATGTCCCTGTCCCTGTCCCTGCCCCTGCCTCTGTCATTGTCAATGTCCCTGTCCCTGTCAATGTCCCTGCCCCTGCCCCTGCACCTGCCCCTTCCCCTGCCCCTGCCCCTGTCCCTGTCAATGTCCCTGTCCCTGCCCCTGCCTCTGTCATTGTCAATGTCCCTGTCCCTGTCCTTGTCCCTGTCCATGTCCCTGTCAATGTCCCTGTCCCTGCCCCTGTCCCTGTCCCTGTCAATGTCCCTTTCAATGTCCCTGTCCCTGTACCTGTCCCTGCCCCTGTCCCTGTCAATGTCCCTGTCAATGTCCCTGTCCCTGCCCCTGTCCCTGTCCCTGTACCTGTACCTGTACCTGTACCTATACCTGTACCTATACCTGTCCCTGTCCCTGTCCATGCCCCTGTCCCTGTCCCTGTCCCTGTCAATGTCCCTGTCCCTTTCCCTGCCCCTTTCCCTGTCCCTGCTCCTGTCCCTGTCAATGTCCCTGTCCCTGTCAATGTCCCTGTCCCTGTCAATGTCCCTGTCAATGTCCCTGTCCCTGTCCCTGTCCCTGTCCCTGTCCCATGCCCGTCTCTGTCCCTGTCAATGTCAATGTCAATGTCCCTTTCCTGTCAATGTCCCTGTCCCTGTCCCTGCCCCTGCCCCTGCCCCTGCCCCTGCCCCTGACCATGACCATGACCATGTCCCTGTTCCTGTCAATGTCCCTGTCCCTGCCCATGCCGCTGTCCCTGCTCCTGCCCCTGCCCCTGCCCCTGTCCATGTCCCTGTCCCTGTCAATGTCCTTGCCCCTGCCCCTGTCCCTGTCCCTGTCAATGTCCCTGTCCCTATCCCTGTTCTTGCCCCTGCCCTTGTCCCTGTCCCTGCCCCTGTCCCTGTTAATGTCCCTGTCCCTGTCCCTGTCAATGTCCCTGTCCCTGTCAATGTCCCTGTCCCTGTCCCTGTCCCTGTCCCTGTCCCTGTCCCTGTCCCTGTCCCTGTCCCTGTCCCTGTCCCTGTCCCTGTCCCTGTCAATGTCCCTGTCAATGTCCCTGTCAATGTCCCTGTCCCTTTCCCTGTCCCTGTCCCTGTCCCTGCCCCTGTCTTTGTCCCTGTCCCTGTCAATCTTACGTTACTGACGTTTGTTGCAGGCTAGGGTACCTCTCCACAATGCCCCATAAGGAACTTCGTTGCAAAACTAAACCCTTATAAGCAAAAAATAAATAAATACCAATCGAATTGAGAACCTCCTCCTTTTTGAAGTCAGTAAAAAAAGTGTCGTTACAACTTTTTGGTCTTAATTTTTCGCCTAGCCCCCTTTCGCAACGCGCCATAAGGAACTTCGTTCCAATAAACATATTTATTATTATACCTGTTGTCACCACATTAAAAACTCTTATTTATTTTATTAAAAATAGGGGCAAATTATAATAGATGATAACACAGTTCACTATTTAATAAAAATAAGTTAATAGACATCATTTTGTTATGCAATGCTATTGGTCGATTGATAAATATTAATGAATAGTGGGATTATAAAAGGAATTATGAAGTGGAGAACTTCACTTGAGTGCGAATTTTCTTCCATAAGTTCCTTACATATCCAGAAGTTTCATATGTATACATATGTATATAAATGTGTTTAAATGATGTTCAACCCGTGTCAAATATATCGGTTAACAAAATTAAATAAAAAAATATAAAAGCTAAGGTTGCGTTTGTTCTTCACTTCATGAACCAAGATATAGATATAGGATAAGTTTAGCAACAGATGTTTATTTTAAAGTATTTACTTTAAATAACATACGAGGGTGGGTTAAAAAGATCGCGGAACAAAGGGTAAAGAGTAAGAAATAAAACTCAAAAATATGTTTTCCTTCTCAATATATTCTTCCTTAACTCTTTAATTAAAGTTTCCCTTGCAAAAAATATTTTGTCTAAACATTTCTTTTCTCGAAGTTCTTTTTCTATTTTTGGGAACAGATAATAATTAATTGGGGGCTAAATCTGAATAGGGAATATTTCTTTTTATTTTTTTTTTCAAAGACAACTCCCGCATTAGGAATTACTCCTGTGTCGCAGGGGATTTTACAAAAATAGAAACAATAGACATAAAGAACACCCAGACTCAGGTGGGATTCGAACCCACGACCTATAAGCGTAGCGGTCAGGGTCACTAACCATTAGACCAACAGGCCAGTCGTATGTTCTAAGAGCCCACTCTTTGTACAGCGGTCACCTTAACTTGCGCCTTTGGTAAATACTCCAACTATCCCAGAAAACAGTGGCCGTGAGTTTATCAGCCGACGCGACGGAAACACTTTTGCATTTCTTCAGGGGTGGTCTACCATTTTGTGTATCTGGCTCATAATGATGAAGGATGCAGGTTTTACCTCCAGTCATAATTCGTTCTAAAACTTCATCAATTTCAATCAATATTCAATCATCCAAATTAACTTGTCCCGTGAACTTTTTGACCCGTCTAGTGTATGATTAAACTTTCAGAGGATCAACATACGGGTACCTACTGATCATCGCTAATATTGCTCTGCTGGTAATATAAGATCTCCTTCTATGTATGTAGATGGTTCATTGCATGTATACACTTAGATGGTAGAAGTACTTCGATGCTTTGACCCAGTGTAGACATCCACCGCTAGAGGTGTACCTCAAGGCTCAATCTTAGGGCCAATTTAATGCAAATTATTAATTGCTTATCTAACATGTTTTGAATATGCCTGTATCCTATTGTATGCAGATGACATGAAATTTCATTACATTACAAAAACAAATTACAAGCTGATCTTAATGTAGGCTTCAATCATATTGCATCCATAATAAATTTAAACTCTACGTCTGTAAATGTGATTAATTATTGGTTCAGGTTAGACGCTTAACAATAATGTATAAACCAAATTTTACTGTATTCGAGATCTTAATAGATATTATAGATACGAAATGATACATTGTAATATTGTTCTCATGCGAGTTTTTGATATTTTATTATATTATATACTATTAGTGAACTGGATGGATTTTTAATACAACATTGTATTCCTAATCAAATAAATGATCATTTCAGTTGGTTAGATTGGAGTACGGAGTGAAGGTTTCAGGTATTTCTGCCAAAATTCAGTCTAATCCTTTGGAAGCACTTCATCCAAAGGAACAATTGCCAGGTACGTGTTGACTTCTTTCATAAACATTGCTATATATTTCTCCAGAATATTGGTCCGAAAGATTTTTTCAGTTGCTTTATAGTTATCATTGAAGTAGGCATTGGCGATATCAGCTGCAAAACAAGCCATTAATTAATATATAAACATGGCGAAGTTAGATTTGCTCCCTATACATATTTATAAATGTCAATGGTCCAGGTGTTTTTTAAACTAAGGCAGGTACAGCAGTATTGTGAATTTTCCTTAACAATTCCAAATTTACTACACATTAGATTACAATTAATAATATAATATTATATGAATAATAATTTACATATAAAGGTTGACCAGGTTTTAATTAGAGGCTTGATTTCAAAACTTCCTTCCAACCGAGCACAATACATATGTATAATTAGCACTAGGGGATTGTTGCATAGGCTATAGAGAAACTGATTAAGACAATTTATTAGGGTGACCGCTGAAAGTTGTCTGTAATCGCAAAACAATATTTATTAAAATATTGTTTGGCTTTGCAGAAATGATTGCCTAAGAAATTTTTAAATTTGGTTTCTTTCGAGAGAGAGTATGCAGTTCTAGTTAACAAATACGTCAGAAAAAATCGTAAAATTAAGTTTTTATTTCATGTATTAATACATGAAATAAAAACTCACGACGCAGAATTGTTCAATCACTCAATCACTGGTCCATGAGTATGAGAAGCATGTGAAAAGATTTGGTTAGAAATTTATTTAAGTATGTAAAATTCTAAAATATATATCTTTTTATTATTGGTCTACAGAAAGTAGCTATTCGTGTATATTTTAAATCAAAGGTGTCTTTAAAGAATATTTACAAATGTGAATCATGTTGCATCACTACTTAGACCGACCACATCTCGGAACGATATAATTTCGTATCCTGCCACGAGTTTGGGTCGTAAGAAACTCAGCCGATTTTGAAATATATTATGCAGTGTAATGTAATGCGGTCCATATTTTAGACCAACTGCTTCTCAGTACTTTATCGTATTCATCCCGTACATCGTAAAGGGACACAAATTTGTTTTGTCAATGCCGGTGAATTCATTCTCATGAACCAAATTCGTGTCATGACTTGAATTCGGTTCGTGGCATAATACGAAATCGTATCATTCTGATGTATCATAGGAGTAAAACCAACTCGCATGCCACATCGTCAGCACGTGTTCACACGGTGGAATGTGGTTGTTATGTGTCGTGAGTGATCGTGGTCGCAGCGACGGTGATGATAATCAACACCTAGATGCTATTTCAAATACCTAAAAATTTTAAAATAGTAAGTAAATTCTTGACGAAAACGTACTTTTTACTTTGTCTCCATATATTAAGTATTTACTTTCAATTGTCAACCTTCCTTTAAGATCAGCGTCTAGATTAATTTTCTTAACTCTCATACGGGGTTTTTGGTCCGTCATAGATATAAATTTGCTGTAGTTTCCTTTTAATTTTATGAGGTAATCATCTGGAATAAAAAAAAACTTAATATAATATTAATATTTGAAAGCAGTTAAAAAATAAATATTTTGAATTTTTGCTAATAGATTTAAACCAGATTTTTAAATAACATTTTTAGTCAGAACAATGTACGTGAACTTGTAATCAATATCATTGTTTATCAACCTATTGTTATTGAAGCTAGACCTCTTCCATCAAGTCTTGTAGTACCCAAATCACCTTTAACTACATAGTAATATTCAATAATTAACTCAGGACACTGTAAATGGTAGTCATACGTCATTTTTTCCGTGTAACATCTGCAATAAAAATATATCCAGATAAATAAAAAGCGCAATATAAAAAGAGAGGGAGAGCATGATATTTTTGATTGAGCTGAAATTATTTCTCCCTCTCTGTCTTTACTTCTCTCGACTCCCCGCCTTGCGTTTTCTTATAAAATTTATTGACTCATAATAATGTGTTTTACTTTACTTTACCGTGCTCCTTCTTTGCCAAACTATTCTTAACTAAATACCAATCAAATTTTTTTGTACTGGAAGACCAAAATGACACCCTTAAAAGTCTAAATAACAAATCCTGTAAAAATGTTTAATGAAGGTACTTACTTCAACATTAGAACTTCACAGTTTTTTAATCCTGATAGAGTGGAATTTGTTATTTCATACTTGAGGGTTCCTAGTTCTCCGATAATTTTGTCCGCATATAATGGATCGATGGGTTTAGTTTTGGTTCCAGCTACGAGATAATTATAAACATTTTGTGCTCCTCTTGTTAGACACTCTACATCCTTCAAATTGCATATCTGTTTACCTTAAATTAAAACAATATCTGAGTAATTCAAATAAAATGGTGATGTGATGGTAAGAATGACCGGTGGTGGAAAAATGGTGGTGGGGAAATATAGTAGAAAGCAACGGTAATAACTTGAGGTCCAGTGGTTGCTGATTTGAAACCTACCCAGTCACCCACCGATGGGTCTAAAAAGGCCTTGATGTAGGTTGTGGAATTTACGGAGAGAGGCCAAAATTCATTTGGAGGGCCAATCTGGCTGTAGAGGCCTTCGTCTTTCAGGCTGAGCTCTTTGCATTAAATAGATGCGTGGAGATCGACCTTGAGAGAAGAGTAAAAAATCAACACATCTACATCAACTCAGACAGCCAAGCGGCGCTATTGGCACTCAATTTTGAGACTAACTCAAAGCTAATACAAAATTGCAAGGAAAAAATGAGAACACTGGGACAATCAAACAAAATTACATTAAGATGGGTAGGTACCAGGCCATCCAGGCATCGATGGCAATGAAAAAGCCGATGAACTTGCCAAAGCCGGTGCAGCCAACCGACAGCATGGCCCAGAACTATTCTACGGCATCAGCAAACAGCGAGTGTATTCAGTCATAAACGCCCAATATACATCATTGGCTATTAACAGATGGGAGACCACGACTGGTCTAAGATACTCGAAAGCCTTTAAAAAGGCTATGATAAAAAAGTATCCAAAGAACTTTTAGAGCTCAAAAGATACAAAACCTGTACTCACTGGACACTGCAAACTGAACAAACATATGTTCAACCTAAAGTTGGGCAAGAACACAATATGCAGATTCTGTCAAGAGGCAGAAGAAACTGCAATGCATATTCTATGCTCTTGTGGCCCACTAATGCGGCACCGAAGTATTAACCTAGGGTTACACGTCATGCAACCGCAGAAATTATAAACAATCACTGCTGAAAGGATCTGAAGGCTTCTCGAAGCCTAAACAAGCCTGATAAGTCTGAGCAGTGAAACAATAATAATAATAATAACCCACCCAGTACCCTAACGAGATGTGATCCTCCTACTGACATAGTCATATAGTCATACATAGCTTAGTCTGTGGGGTTCACAAAAACTATTAAAATGGTTTGTAAGACATTTTTAATGTAACCGAATCTATAGATATGATTTTTCTCTTAAAAGTCTTCATGTTTAAAAATCTATATATTTTAATATTTCTTCAACTTACCCAGAACTGAATGTAACAAAACGAATGAAGCCACCAACCACAAAGACTGAATACGAGTCATGTTTTGTATGGGACCTACCACGCCACTGTTGTTCTACCATTGTTTTACTAATTTATACCCATTTTTTGTCTTTTATACTTATCTAACATCAATTTAATCCATTGTTTTCGTAAAGTATGTAATACAAGAAAAACGAATTTTATCTTTCCAAAGATTATTGTTATGTTAATCTAAAGGATTTATTATAAAATAAATTAAAACTGGTTATTATTTCAAAGAATATAGGTCCTAATTTTGAATTAAGAATATATCTTGAATATCATCATGAGAAATCACTCCATCAATAGCTAAAAGATTGTTCATATCCACTATACATAATTTGAACACACATGTCAATTTAATATAATGTTTCACTGCTTTTAGTTCTTCTGTTGTATTTGTGACGAAACGGGTGTTATGTTCCTCCAACATAAAGGGAGGATTCTCTAACTTGGCGAGGTGATCATGCCTGGTGGACCGACCTTCCCTAAGGCATAGATAAGATAATAGTTACTTCGTAACAGATACATCACTTTCATACAAAAGTGAAAACCTACGTACCTACCTACGCTATCATATAGCCCACAAAATTTAAGTAATAATACCTGGCGTTAGCTGCGGCCAGAAATATATCTTATTTACGCTTTTCGAAAGTTGAGAACGCTTTGCCCACCGCGTGATCTTTGTCTGTGTCTGTAACCGCTCTGCCAGGGTTGTACAAAATACACAAATAATGAAATAGATTATTTATTTGATCATCAAATTTATGGGTGTTGAGTTTTATATAGGTAATGCAAAATAAAATTATTTCCCCTTATAAAATTTATGTTTAATATTTATGAGTAATTAAAATATTCTTTACCTTTAATATTGTTTTCTTATTGACTGGCCTGTTGGTCTAGTGGTTAGTGATCCTGACTGCTAAGCCAGAGCTGAGCCAGAGGTCGTGGGTTCGATTCCCAACCAGGGCAAATAATTATTGTTTGATGAGCATGATCATTTTTATATATACATAATATGTATGTTTATTAGCAGCCTGGTTACCATGGTACAGACTCTGGTTAGTTTGGGATCAGACGGCCGTGGGTGAGATGATTGATGAATGATTCTTAAACTTTCTAAAGTAACATAAAATGTTGATGCTGTCAGCTATACACGTACATATATACTAATGGCTGTTGGGTAGACGGGAGAAAGATACTCTGCTCACGAAGCAATGCTTGCTATTCTGTAGTGTATGTCAAGTGGCGGGATTAAAGAAAAAAGGGCTTCTATCAATTTGGTAAAAAAGATTTTATCCTCATTTATTTTAATTAAGATTTAAAATATGGAGATGCTTAATATTTAAAAAATGACAGTAAGATATTGATTTGTGCGAGAAGCTCCAAAAATATTACATGTGTGAAACTCTGACTTTATCACGATAATATTTAAATGGTACAATATCTTGGTTACCCGTTTCGATCGAATTGCACCGATCGTTGTCACGAGTGTATCAGTCACGAAACTTTAAAAACAATTACTCCAAAAATACATTTCTCAACTTAAAAAAAAAACAAGACTTTATTTTTTTTAAATACTGTTTTATTTTACTCTCCGACTTTAATATACTTTATTTATCATACAAAAAGTTGGCAACCCTTATTGCTGTTTCCATTTTTTCGTCAGTTTATAATAGCGCGAGTATGGTTTATAATAAATCAACGACGTTCAGAATCATATGGTGAAATTTATCATATTATAAACAGACTACCCTCAGAGTCGTCGATCTACCATCAAATTTTATATAAAAGGAAGCGTAAAAGGACCCGTATGGGGGAAGAAGGTGTCCTGGTAGTTGAGCTGAAAGGCAACGTACTGCTTTGGCCCGGATTTCTCCTGACACGGGAGGCTGGAGGCTAGCCACCTTCGGTCAACCGGCTGCGACGACCCGTCAGAGGGCCGTCAGGTGAGAACTCTTTCCTAGTGGGGGCAGACGACGGGTGGGACCATTATGTCTTCCTGCCTAGCTCGGCCTGTTCTCTGCTAGGGTGGGGGTTCTATATCCCTCTGTTACTTCTGGCGTCTGTGTGTCTTTTGCCGCGACGTCCCCACTTGAGGGCTCCATGGAGGGTGGAAGGACAGAGGGATGAATTAACAATCCAACACTAATGGAGAGTTTAAATAAAAACACCCTTAAAACACCAACGCAGGCTGCACCCCGGGTGAAAAACCCAGGTGACGCACCATGCAACCCACCAAGACACCCCTCAAACCGACAGCTCCTCGGGTGAACAACCCGAGTGCAGCGTCATCCCCCAAACCGGCAGCTCCTCAGGTGCACAACCAGAGTGATGCGCCACAGACGAGCATCGACCTCTCCTCCCTAAAGGCAGCAATGCCTGCGCCCGCAGGTCCCAGCCAGGATGAACCCTGTTGGAACCTGGTAGGTATAAAGAAGAAGAGGCCACAAAACCCCTAACCAAAGCCGTCTAGGGTGAACCGCAGGGCCAAAAGAGCGAAAGCTCGGGCGGAAACAGAACTAGCGGGGCCTCCGGTGCCAGGTGGTAGTAAGCAGCTTGAAGCTGCTGAAGGATCTGCAAAGACTCACGATGTCCCCAGTAACGATGCGCCAACCCTCGGCAAAGACAATAGTCTAGCTAAGGGTACAGCTGCTCCTACGGGGACGCCACTAGGTGCCAAGGGGCCTGCTGCTGTCAATGCGACCCCACGGCAGGATCAAGAGTAACAAACATACATTCATTCATACATCCATACATCTTCACAAACAAAATCAAAATTATTTATTTCAAGTAAACCCATTGTAGGTATTTTTGAATTGTTAGGAGGTATCAGTCAGTATAAGTAGGTCGTGAAGCTAGTTGCCTGTTCCAAAACATAGATCCTATGGAGAAGAACAGGCAAGAAACTCCAAGGACACTCTTTTTCAAAGCGGGTATTTCTCTTAAACTAATATATTACTATAATTTAATCACGTGATGAAATAATAAGGTTTTAGATATTCGCAGTTTATTTTAAGAGGTTAATAATATGTCAGTAAGCCTGCTAAAATGGTGTGATGGGGCACTAATAGATCATCTTCGGATTATCTACGGAAGCTGCCTGGCACACTGCTACGTCCCCCTGAGGTGGAGAGAGGTCAAAGTAGTCTTCATCCCCAAACCCGGCAAAGGAGACTACACACAACCGAAATCATTTAGACCCATCAGTCTCACATTATTCCTACTTAAAGTACTGGAAAGACTAATAGACAGGGAAATCAGAAGCACTGCACTAGTCAACTACCCTCTGAACCCCAACCAGCATGCTTACTCAATGGGCAAATCAATAGAATCTGCCCTCCATCAAGTTGTCTCATACATAGAGGGCAACCTAAAACACAAGATGGAACCTTCATCGATATTGAGGGTGCCTTCGACAAAACTAACTTCACCAGCATTAGCCAAGCTCTGGCAAGATATGGGGTCAACTCCACAATTGCTGGGTGGATCGACAACGTGCACACAGAGCCATACAATTCACTGTGAATAACACAACAAGAGGGGTGGTGGCCAGAGGCTGTCCGCAAGGCAGAGTTCTCTCACCTCTCCTACGGAACATTGTGGTCAATGAGCTTATTACTCGGCTCAATGACCGCAAGTTGCTCACAGTGGGCTATGCAGACGACCTGACCATCCTCATCAGTGGCCCCTTTGAGAGTGTGGTATGCGACCGAATGAAGTCTGCTTTGAAGGTCGTGGAACAATGGTGTGAGGAACACGACTTAACAGTGAACTCGACGAAGACAGTTGATCATGTTCACAAATAAACGCAGTTTAGGAGAATTAAGACTACCTAAACTATTTAACACCCGTCTAGCCCTTACCAAGGAAGTCAAGTATCTAGGAGTGATACTAGACAGTAAACTCCTATGGAACAGGCACCTGGACACAAAATTGAACAAAGCTAGCATTATTTTCTGCCAATGCAAGCGACTCCTCGGCAAAAACTGGGGTTTATCACCAAAAATCACACTATGGATATACAAAAACGGTCATACGGCCAATCGTCACATACGGTGCCATTACCTGGTGGCAGAGAACAGAGCTAAGCACCGTCAAAAACGACTCGTATGTGCTGCCGTTACTGTTTGCATGCGCACAACACCCACAGCTGCCCTTGATGTAGCTTTAGATCTAGCACCAGACCTATACATACACTAGACCTATATATACAACAAGAAGCAGCAATGGCAGCCATCAGACTCAAACACCTAGGTCTGTGGTACAACCAAGAAAGTCCTCATTCCAAACTATGGAACCAATTAGTGGAATACCAACCACTAATAGCTTCACCATGCGATAGGATCCCTAAACAACATATCTTCGGTAGAATACAACTACATGAGAGCGACCGAGATCAATCTAGCATAAACGAAGTCCGGATATACACGGACGGTTATAAGATGGGGACAGGGACTGGAGCCGGAGTTTTCTCACAAGACTTGAATATAACTATATCACTGGCGCTAGGCCGACACAGTTCCATATTCCAATGTGAGTGCGTTGCGATTACCTACGCCGCTACCGCGATCATGTCAAGGGGTATAAAGGAGTACAACATTCGCATACTCTCGGACAGTACGGCCGTCCTGAAAGCCCTGGAGGGCAACACCATGAACTCCGGCCTCATATACGAATGCCACTAGACACTTGACCGTTTAGCCTCTGTCAATGGGCTAACCCTTCAATGGATCAAGGTACATAGTGACTCACTCGGCAACGATGCCGCAGATGAGCTGCCAAGAAATGGATCTGCAACGACAGTGGCAGGGCTAACTATATTGCTGCCACTTCCCTTTAATCAACTTCGCTCATGGGTAAGGCAACGAACCCGTGAAGCGCACAACGGTCGCTGGACTGATACGCCCGGCTGTAGACAATCTAGACTGGTGTTGACGGAGGTCTCACCACGTTTAACCTGCAGACTGCTCAGTCTTAACCGACTTGAGATCCGAATAGTTGTAGGTACCATTACGGGCCACTTGGCCCTAAACCGGCACCTATTCACTATCAATGCGACAAACAGTCCTCTATGTAGAGGATGTCTTAATGCGGAGGAAATGGCCGCCCACGTTGTCCTGGAGTGCGAGGGAGTGGCCACACAACGGGCAAATATCCTCGCAGGAGCGAGGTCGCTCCTAGAAGCCTGGGCACGCCCCAGGAAGCTTCTGTGCTTCTGGAAGGAGCTAGGCTGGCTCAATTAGCCAGCCTATCTGAACGCATAATAGACCGCCTATGAGTCTAAATGCGGAAACAGAGCCCTTTACCAATACCAATACAAAAGGAAATGAAATTCAATATTAGGCGTTATTTGATCGTGATTGGTCGTAACGATCGGAACAGCCCTTGTTCGTGTCCATTTTGTCTTAAATTGTGATTAACAAGTTTGGGTTATTTTTATAATGTGAAAATGATCAATGTGTGTTTTTTTGTGATTTTGTATTTTTTTAAGTTATTTTTTCTACTTCGAAACCTAAAAATATATATTATTATTAACATTTTTACTATTACAACGAAAGTCTACAATTACAGGAGCATTAAAGACAAAAGGTATCTGCCTACCTGCTACCTACCTTGTTTGTATCTTATGAGAGCGTCATTACGGTAATATTATCTATACAGTATTCTATCTTCATACAAATGGTCGGAAAGCGAGTCATACCCACGCGTCTCAAGTTTGGTATACACTCGGTACAGTCAACCAGTCGCGAATGCGCCACAGTGACGAACGAACGGTGTGATGCTTTTGTAAGCAGTAAGCTTGCGATTTGTGTATTTGATTGAAATAAGTACAAGTACTTATTTAGTATGGCAATGGATATTTTATACTATTAAATTTAACAATAAAGGTTTTTGTAAGTCTCATTCGAGGCGCAAATGTTTTTCAATATTAAAATAACGGTGGTTGTTTTATTAAATCTACTTATCAAAAAATACAACATGTATTTTTATTGAACAGTTCCTATTTCATTCACAAAAAAAAAATCAACCTAAAAAAACAAAAATATTCTTTTTAATTATAATACAATCACAAAACTAGAAAGAAACACTTAAATCTCCTAATAAAAAAAACAACATGTATTTTTATTGAACACTTCCTATTTCATTCACAACAAATTTCATTTAGTTAAATAAATAATGTAATATTTAGGTAAAATCACAAAACTAGAAAGAAACTTATGTAGGTAGATGAAATTAAAATACTGTAGGCAAGCATAGGGCAGTCCTTTTGGGTGTTTACGTACCCCGCGTACGTACTGTAGGTAATTATTTCAAGGACAGCGCCGAGTCACGATACTGGATAGATAATATTACTGTGGCTTCACCGCACTTCCCTCCACCCCTTTAATCGGTAACCCATTATATGATATGCGCTCCAATTTAATACTTTTGTATGACATATTATGTTATACAAAAGTATTAAATAACAAATAACAACCTACTCAAATAAATACCTCAATCCGTGGGTTTTTCAGTACAATGATGTAGTTTTCATGACAAATATTTTCATTTCAAACCAAATGCAAATTGCTACAAAAAAAGTTTGACTGCTGTTACAGTCGACAGTCGAATTGCATAGTATATACATACATTAGACGGTAGAAGTACTTCTGTTGGAGTAGTTCTGTTACTACCCAACAGAGATGTTGATATTGTGGTGTGTTGGAGTTTTGTTATGTTACTTTAAATGCCAAATATATAAGTCTGCAGTCCCTTAAAGCTGTAAAAATCAAACTCTACAGGGTACTTGCCTTTGACATAGAATCATGAAATTTGGTAAGAAGCAAGGTCTGACAGCACAAGTAAATAAATAAAACCGAAAGTTGTTAATTTGTAGTTATATCACATAAAAATAAAGTTTTTGTGATTACAAACTTATATTTTGCGGTTGGGTAGTTGACTTTATCATACATCGCAACCGCAAAGTTAAGTTTGTCTTTTGAAAAAGACTGGCAAAAGTCGAGAATTGATTCCCGAGATGGACGTATCTAAATACAAGTTTGTTTGATTGCGGAACCCTCGGTGCGTGAGTCAGACTTGTACTTGACCGATTATCACTGTAATAACTTCAATAAAACTCGTCTTGAATGTTTCAGGGGTTAATTTCTGTATGTTTTTTATACATTTACAAGTGTTAGAAACATTCTCACAACTACTGATATAAAATATGAAAATCACTAACTACAGTAACTGCCAAGTTGTTCGTACCACTCTTCGCACTCAAGACAATGTTCTGAACTTATTCCTACCCTATTTATAACCCCACTATTCATTAATATTTATCAATCGACCAATAGCATTGCGTTACCAGTATAACCAGTCAAAATAATGTCATTTAACTTATTGTTATTAAATAGTGAACTGTGTTATCATCTATTATAGTTTGTCCCTATTTTTAAGAAAATAAATAAGAGTTTTTGATGTGGCGACGACACGGCCGTCCTGCGTACGCATCCGTCCCGGATAGCGTCATGGTGTGGTATAGTTGCTGAGGACAAAGTATTTATCATTAGCTTGTATCTATTTCAATATATTTCTTTGCATCGATCACTTTTTCTTTAGTAAACAGCTACGAGGGCTCTTCCATCTATTATTCCATCGACGGCCAGTAGATAAAGAGCTCCCCGCTTCATTTAGACATTCCCCGGACACTACTAGAACCTTAATGCTTATATAACTGTTCCATCGACGGTCAGTTATACAGCCAACGTTAAGACTCGAAGTTTACTCTAGGCGATGCCTTTGGCCAACCCTAGTTGCATATCACAACAAGTCTTAACATCTGACTTTACACGAGTAAATTCTGTTGCCAAGCATATAGGTTACCCAGTATCGTCCGAAGCAAATGTACTAGACTATATCATACATATTTTCTTGTGTTCTTATTCCTCACTCTATAATTTTATCAACAAAATTATGAAACAGTCAAAACATGTACTAGGCAGATTTTACAAATACAGATTTATAAATACCGGACAACATCCTGGTCCATCCAATTTCAGGTGGTCTTCTTCCAGTTTTGCTAATTTAGTCCAAGGTATCTATATTTCGGCACATGTTGTTCTTAATGTTTGATAGTCACTGGTTCATTTTATGCCTGACCAAGTTTTAGATGTGTTTGTACTTCCTTTACTTAGAACGGATCCCTTCCCTTCACTTTTCTATGAAGCTCGGCCTGCCCTGACTGTAATACTCGGCCTGCTCTGACTGTAATACTTAAGTATCTAATAAAACATTAGCACCTAGCAATTGAACTGATAAAAACCAATTCTTTCTTTTTGTTTAATATGAGTGGAGAACAGACACTAAAAGTATTTCTGCTAAATGCGTTAACAGACTACCTACTTTTGTGAAACTAGAGAGTATAAATCTACTTTAAAAGCTTTTTAACGTTGGATTGGGGTGTTCAACACACTTTTTGTGACAACTACTTCATATATCAACAAAAAACCAGTTATTAACATCACTTTGAAGGTTTTTTTTTTATATATCCGTGAATCATATAATGCTTCATTTTCAATTTTCATCTCGGTAGGTACCTACTACTAGGACTTTTGATAAATACTTCGAATTAAAGTCCGAATTAATTTATTTTATTTTTATAAAGTTCTTAACGTAATAACTCTTAATCCAAGGAATCAAAGTATTAACAGTTATGTTTTTGTGGCAGATAGTTTTACAAATATAGAAATATCCGAACACCTAATTTTTTCCATATACCCTTTTTATTTCAAATAAAATACATGTACCGATTGTAATCCGTATATTTTTTTGAACAAATTAGTAAATAATAGTTCCAACTCTAAATTAACCACAAGCATATCACAATAATGAATGCGATAGGACGAGTATTTGCTTCAATCACATCTACCCACATTTAAATAAACATACACTCAGAAATTACTAATGAAAACGTTTTTGCTTACTGTTAGATACATATTCATTGGATCACGATTGCTCGGTAAACACCATGATGAGGATGTTGGGATTTACAAGTAGCAAAATCTTGCACAATAAACTTTTTGCTTACCACCACTTTTTTTTTCAATTGGGGCGCGTTCTTTATCTCACTTCTGATGTTAGAAACATTCTCACAACCACTGATATAAAATATGAAAATCACTAACTACAGTAACTGCCAAGTTGTTCGTACCACTCTTCGCACTCAAGAAAATGTTCTGAACTTATTCCTACCCTATTTATAACACCACTATTCATTAATATTTATCAATCGACCAATAGCATTGCGTTACCGGTATAACCAGTCAAAATAATGTCATTTAACTTATCGTTATTAAATAGTGAACTGTGTTATCATCTATTATAGTTTGTCCCTATTTTTAATAAAATAAATAAAAGTTTTTGATGTGGCGACAACAAAAGAATCCTTAATATTAATCTCTGGTGCCGATATTTTACGTATAATCTCGTAAGTCCAAGAGGATGACAGCTGTCAATGTCCTATACTTGAGCCAAATTGGATATGGAATCTTTGTAAACAAACCATATGTCATCATATTTAGGGTTGTCATAATTAGAATGCAGAAATAATGTAATTTTACCTCCATTTCTTAATTATACTTTACAATTTTACTGTCATTGCTTTTGCTGGAACATAGTCTAACCGCCAAATACGTAATATGTTAAAAAAACACCTTAAAACAAGAATTAGCAAATAAAAAATACCAACTATACGCCTTACAACCCTATAACTCTACAACTTTCGCAAATCAACAACAATTTGGTTATTTATAATGAATATTTATGGGAATATGCACAAGACTCCACAATACAATATTGAACATCAATATTTCTATCCTTTGAATAATAATAGGTACGTTTTACGTCTTTTATTTTCATAAATCAATAAAGAATCAAACACGTGGTCCTTGACGTCACAGAAAAAGCAAAATGTCAGCGTTAAATCACACGAAACTGGATGTGGTTTTCATTTTTCACTGTTAATTGATATTAGTGATGATGTGTTATATTTTTTTCCGGGAATGTAATGTCATTCAGAATCGTTCAAAAGAGTATGAAAAATACTCCCTATTAATCGTCAAATTAAAGCAGGTACATAGCCACTACTACTGTTTATTTTTTAGTATTATAATGGCGGTATAACCATACCAAGTTAAAAGGTAAAAATGTCACTACACACATTACATTAAATTAATTTAAAATTGAATTTATTAGTTATATTAATATATAAGAATTCATACAATGAATGTTAAAATATTAATAAATACGTGTAATTTATTTTTCTTCTATGATTTCATTTATCCTTATTAAAAAAGTAAATGAACTTGCATGCAATGTATATTCAATTTATATATATATATTTTTTTATTTTAATGTAAACCCATTGTAGGTATTTTTGAATTGTCAGGAGGAGTCAGTCAGTATAAGTCGGTCGTGAAGCTAGTTTCCTGTTCCAAAACGTAGATCCTGTGGAGAAGAACAGGCAAGAAACTCCAAGGACACTCTTTTCCAACATGTTTTTTTTTACAAAATTATTTGTTACATTGCTTATAAGCCGACTTTAATGTGAGGACAATGTAACATAAATTAATATTGTTCTAAAATGGAAAAGAACATCACAGAGCTCTAGCAGCTCTGTGATGTTCTTTTAATGCAACATAGAAAATTAACATAATACTTGTGACTACACAGTTCTCACATGTACAATTCAATTTTTCATTTTTTTTTATTAACAAGGAACAAAAAGCTTATCATAACTACAATGTCAACAGTGTATAAAATAACACCAATGTTCTATAAAATTTACAATGTCAATAATAATGATCAAAATATGAATAAATAATCTATAATCTATCTCATTGACAGTGTGACTGTGGAGCAGGACCGGCATTTTGCCAAGCATTTTTATCATCTAAATAATGATCTAGTTTAAAGTATGCTCGTTTACATAGCGTACGTTTTATACAAGTTTTAAACTTCTTCTCACTTAGTTGAAAAATATTATCAGGTATTTTATTATAGAATTTAACGCAGTATCCCATAAAAGATATTTGCACTTTTGCTAACCTAAATTTTGGTTGAACTGGTTAATGTCCATCTCTAGTAACATAATTTTGTCTCTCACGCCGTTTTGTAAAGAGATAAAGATTTTTTCTAACATACATGATGTTTTCATAAATATATTGACAAGGCACCGTCAGGATATTAATTTCCTTAAATAGATCCTTAAGGGATTCGCTACTACGTAGATTATAAATGGCTCTGATATGTTTTTTTTGCAGAACGGATATCGATTCTATATCTGAAGCACGCCCCCATAATAATATACCGTAAAACATGACACTGTGGAAATAACTAAAGTATACTACGTGGGCTACACTGAAAATTTCGGGAATCAAGGAAGTGACACAACATTACTATTTAAAAATGTATTTATTGCTTTTCGAAGTATTACGATGGAACCAATCATTGAAGCAACCATTCCATTCGGAAGTTGGAGTCTCCAAAATGGCCGTTTTGTAGGCGTCCACAGCTTCTTCAGGTGATGAAAATCTCTGACCACGGAATTTATTCTTTATTTTAGGGAAAGTATAGAAATCATAAGGGCTTAAGTCGGGACTGTACGGCGGATGGTCTAATAATTCTATGTTTTCTTGCTCTAAAAACTCTTTTGTTCTGTGCGCGGTGTGAGAACTCGCATTGTCGTGATGGAGGATGATGCGGCGGTTGCAGTTCTCTTTACGGAGTTCGGAAACGACCTGTGGCAAACAAATGCTAGCATACCATTCTGCATTAACCGTTCTTTGTCCCTCAAGAGGAATAGTC
This sequence comes from Euplagia quadripunctaria, assembly GCA_963859945.1. Lineage (NCBI taxonomy): Eukaryota > Metazoa > Arthropoda > Insecta > Lepidoptera > Erebidae > Euplagia > Euplagia quadripunctaria. Next base: position 7,487,424 of record OY982585.1, read on the forward strand.
GCATCATGGCCGGTTTTGGAGACAAACGTGGCCACCATTTTTTTTGCAACACTCCGTAAACGAACAATTTTAGTTGGCTTTAACTCATTTTCGAACACCCAAACTCGTGACTGGTTTTTTGTTTCGGGTTCGTACGCGTATATCCAGGATTCGTCACCTGATACAATGTTGTATACAGCATTTGAGGATCCTGCGTGGAATCTTTCGAGAGTTCGGACGCACCAAGTAACGCGAGCCGCTTTTTGCTCTTCACAGAGCAAATGCGGTATCCATCGGGAAAACAACTTTTTTACACCTAATTGTTCATGCAAGATTATTTGTATTTGACTCATGCCAATGTCTAAATTTCCTTGAATTTCGCGGTATGTCACATGTCGATCTTCCTCAATCAGCTTACGCACAGCATCAACGTTTTCTTGGGTGACTGCAGTTTTTGGACGACCTTGACGGGGATCATCACTGAGCTTGACACGTCCACGTTGAAATTCAGCAAACTAGCGATAAATTGTGGTTTTGAATGGGGCTTCATCACCAAATTTTATATTGTTTCCTACAGAAAATAATTATACTTTGATTACAATTAGTTTCATAGTTTCATAATCTTACATGCGGTAGCTTAAATTAGCTATATTAAATCCTCCACTTTCCCATGGTAGATATTTTTTGATTTTTCTTCGCTTTCCTTTTTGACAAGCGTCATGATTTCGAGACATTGTATTGAAAACCCCGCGTCTGTCTTTCACCATAGATTTATCAAGGAAATGTAACCATAGAGCTATAATACCACTCAATCTATAGGGATGTAATACGATATTAAAATGGCTGAAATATCTTGTCTTTGGTTTAGATTTATTTAAGTATTATTATATATATATATTTTTTTTTTTTTTTGATAATGTATTTGTAACCATAAAATCTGGTTTGTCCGTTTGTTAATCGTTATTTTAATGTGTAATCTGAATGTCAGTGTGTTTTCATGTTTACAGTTTAGTCTCATAATATTTATTTGATAGCATGATGTCCGTACCTACATCACTTGGCCTTGGCAGAATACCAGCGCCTCTTCGCTAATTAATCGTGCGAAGTAGCATATTGCTGAGCTAAGGACCATTTTTGTCTCATGCAGGGGTATTTATTTAGATATTTATTTTTACTTTTTATTTTTTCCTGTGATGAAAAAAAAAAAAAAAAAAAAAAACCATGTACCTATTCTGTGTGAGTCAGAATAAAAATTATTTCTTCTTCTTCTTTCTTCTTTCTTCAAATGCAGAAAGCATCCGGTCAACACACTGTGTTTGTGTTAAACCGCTTCGAAAGTCATAATAAATCATCGCGCTTGAATTTTCTCGAGTCAATTCCATTTTCTCAACGACTAAACAAGTTTGAGAAGACCTTGTGAGAAGACCGAGAATCTTTTCTTAAATAAATAAATGGTATTCGATTTTTAAAACCAAGGAGTTTTCAATTAAAAAGATTTTAATATGATAGGAATAGTGGAAATATTCCATTCCCGATACTTTTAGTGCAGCCTATGTAGTCGCGCAGTATCTATGTCTGTGAATTGGCGGACTTTCCTTACAGCATATGCTGCAGAACTTAGCCCCTTCGAAAGAGATTTTAAGTGAGGGCCCCATTGTAATCTTGAATCTAGCGAAATCCCTAAGAAAACAGTTTCATTTACAAAATCTAACTTTTGCTTATTTAATAAGATGTCACATTCACTATGTTTAACGTTAGGCAAAGAGAATCTTATACATTTAGTTTAAAAAACGTAAATAAACTGAGCTATGTAATCTAAACATATCAAAAGGAAACCCTGATTTCTCAAAAAATATTGAATGGCGAAAAGGCAAATGTTTAGGAGATATGATGACAGGTATGGTATGGTTACAGTGACATTGAGGCCAATAGCCATTTTTTTTGTGAAAATTTCATTTACCTACAGGTCATATTGACCACTAAATCTGTGATTTTATTTAGAAAAATAAAGTTCCAACTTATAATTAAATACATTGCTAACCATTTTCCTCTCACGACTATAAATAGTTTTTTGGTATTTTAAGACATAAAAATCTTAAGCACTCAAACATAGACTGTGCCACAGATGAGATAATAGTTACTTCGTAACAGATACATCACTCCCATACAAAACCGAAAATACCTACGCTATAATTGCCTAAAAAAATTAAGTAATAATACTTAGCATTGGCTGCAGCCAAAAATGTATTTTGAGCACACTTATTGAAAGTTGAGAACACTTTGCCACCCCGCGAGACGGGTGTATGTGTGTTTATCGTGCAGTAGCTGATGCCCTATGGTTGTACAAAGGAAATGAATGAAATTGGAATATAATATAATAAATCATTAACAAAAACTTTCATTTCTTCTTCGGTTGGAAATTTAAAAATTACAAATTTTCATTGGTTCCCTGACTCTTACATCCATCCACTGCACAATAATTGCGGTTTTTCGGCATTTTGTTCCTTCCTTCCCCCTTTTCTGTGCGAGCGCTCAGGTAAGTGTGCAACACCCCTACCGGCCACTTGTAGATCCGGCGGAACGGTAACCGATAGGTTTATAAAACGTGACCTCAAGAGTGTGATGTAGCTCTGACCACGCTACAACTTTGACAGCAATCAACAATGAACAATGATGACATGTTAATGATGTTTTGAAATTAGATGTGTAAATCGGGACTTAATCGCGATAATAATTACAAGGTACTAGCAAGCTATATATAGTGCAAGTTTTTGGCAACTTTCGCGACTATGCATGTCAAATGTGTAATCTAATATATATAGTCGCGAAAGTTTAAAAACAGTTTTGAAGTTACTCTTACCATTAAAAGAAATTAGTGCCATTTGTTTTCCGCAACATGACGAGGTTTTTCATTTTCCTGGTCAGACCTTGTGACGTTGAGGGTGAACCTCGTGATCAGCACGTGGTTTCCCGGGGGTCGGAGTTAAGTTGAGAGAGGTCTTGGTCGCTGTTCCGGCGATGGTGAATGCAGGACTACTTAGCTTCGTCTTGAAGGCAGGCTGGAGCAAGAGGGCTAGTCCTCACGCGCCGCGGTTTATATAGGCTCCAGGGGTGCGGCGCGGCGCGGGGGAGAGAGCATTCTAGGACTTAGTGGGGAGTTCGGTAGGAGGGCGCAGCATGACGCGTGACAACTTTAACAATATTCTTAAAGATATGTAATTTGCAAACAGGTTATTAACAATTGCCTGTCAGAAAATGCTTAGCAACGCTTTGTTGGTAAACATTCCACATCGAATTAGGCTAAAGTAATGCGTTTCGTTCTACTAGAATTACTATTAAATATAATAACAAAATTATTGTATTGAAGACGTGCCTGACCTAACAATAATGAAGATGTACATAAAATCACTAGGTAAAGGCCCGAGAGCCAGAGCGCAGTGTTCCGCGTACGCTTTCAGAATGCGATTGACGGGTGAAGGACCCTTTTTGGGTGACATGTCAATGTCTGTCAGGGGTTGCGCAAGAATGCAATGGCGATTCATACTCCTTTGCTGACTACTGATAAGAACATTGAGACTGTACGAAAATTATTGGAATAAGACCGACGCGGTGACGTATAAAATATCAACAGATTGAGAAAACCTTCAAGTTAAGTCCATCAACTGTTCATCGGATTTTTCACGACCATTTGAACGTAAGTACGAAAACTTTGTTCACTCACGCTAAGGGAGCAGAGAGTGACTTGGTCTCGTGATATATAAAAAAAAATTAAGACGGCGGATCAAACTACGTTTACTAGATTGTTACCATTAATGAAACCTGGCTCTATTATGTCGACGTTCCTACTGAATCGCAGAATAAAGTGTGGGTGTTTGAAGACGAACCACCGAACGACGTCTTGGCTACGGTTGTGTTTGATAAAAGGAAGACTGTTACTGCTGCACGACGTACAGGGGAATGTGTATTAGAAGCCTTAAAAAATAAACGACCAAACTCAAAACTCGATACTTGGCTTTTGCATCAAGGTAACGACCCTGCACATCGAGTCGGCAAAACTGCGAACTATTTGCACCAAGCTGGAATCAAATTGCTGGGACACTCTCCTTATTGTCGAGATTTAGGAGCTTATAGGGACTTTTGAGAAGATATGCGGCTGTGTTCCATAGGGATACTAGAGCAATATATACAGCACCAGGTTTACACGTATGAAGTATTTTTGCCAGTAAAGACTAAGTCGAATAAAATAATCACAAAATACGATAAAACTTATGTAGCGCCCTATTATAATATGGTATATAGATTTAAATTTATGGAATATTTAAATATCAATTCTTAAATTACAATATATTTATTAAACAGTAAAATAATAGTTTGGTAAAAAGTTGAATAAATGTTCATTTCAGTTTTCTAATTCTTTGGAAACACTTCATCTAGAGGAACAGTTTTCAGGTACGTATCAAGTTCCTTAGCAAATATTGCTAAAAACTTCTCCAGGATATTGGACCGAAAATTTTCTTCAGTTACCTTATAGTTATCATTGAAGTACGCCCTAGCTATATCAACTGCAAAACAAAGCATTCATTAATACATAAATATAGCCATGGCGATCGAACATTTGGCTGTAGCGTCAGGACTCGCAAGTTAGATCTACTCCCTGCAAATATTTATATATATACAGAGTCTAGCTGTTTCTTTTTTTGGATAGATATTTAAGCCATATATCAAGTGAAAATATACGTCAGCTATTTGCATAAAAGGGGAAAGATCGTACGTCAACCTATTAATTGAAAGAAGATTATGTGTGTTACGTAAAATTGTTTAAACCCATGAACTTTAGTTTCAGTTATTGTCACTTGAACCTTTTAGAGTATATTATTTAAACACTTTATTAAGTAAAAATTTACAACTTAATATCAGTAATTTACAAATGGGGGAAAGATCGTCAGTTACATTGAAAGAATAGGTGACGTTTGTTTTTATTAATTTAATTAAATAAAAAGGTTATATGAGCAGTTAACGTATGTCCACCATTATTTTTTCAGCTGACGTTTTTTTACATACATCTTCTTTGCATTACATATGCATCTTCTGTTTTTTTTTTTTTGACATAACTAACATCGTCTCACAACCAGGTCCACCATGAGTCTGGCAGCTGATGTTTATTTCCATTGCTAGCTATCTCTAGACTATGGACTACTCACAAAATTAAGCAACCTGAAATCACCATAAAAATGCAACGCTGCCTTTCGGACCATAACGGTGTTCTACGTCATCAGTGCGTCTTTACATAATGCGGCGTGAATGAGTTCGATCGCGGTATTTCACATGTGTAAAGAGTTTTGAAATAGAAAGCAAATTTTTGATGAAAACTTACATTTTACTTTGTCTCCACTAATTATGTATTTATTTTTAAGTGTTAACCTTCCCTTAAGATCAGTGTCTAAATTATTATTATTAACAGTCACATGAAGCTTTTGGTCCTTTTCTGAAATGAATTTGTTGTAACTTCCTTTTATTATTAAGAGGTAATCATCTGGAATTAAAAGATATTTAATATTATTACTTTCAAGCAGTTAAAAAAATAATTTTTGGAATGTTTTGTATGCAATGGATTAAAACCAGATTTAGAAACGTTTCTTAGTCAGAGTAATGGTACAATTGTGATTAATATCATTGTTTGCCAACCTATTGTTATTAAAGATGCACCTCTTCCATCAATACTTGTAGCAGCCAAGTCTCCTTTAGCTACATAGTAATAATCATAAATTATCTCAGGACAATGTAAATGATATTCACAAGACATTTTTTCCGAGTCACATCTGCAAATAAAATATATGAAGGTAAATAAAAAGTATGAGATTTTATTACTTTGAACGAGCTTAACTTATTTCTCCTTCGTCTATCTTTACAACTACTGAACATATGCCTATTTCCAGTGACTCCCTGTCTTTTGTTATCTTACATAATTAATTATAAATAAATAAATATAAATAGGTAGTGATCTTTTACTATTTTATTATTTATTATTTTTATTTCTTCTTCATCAAAACATGTCTTTACTAATTACCAACCAAAATTCCGTTTACTCGACCAAAATACCCTTAAAAGTCACATATAAAAGATCATGTAAAAATGTTAAATAAAGTAACTTACTTCAACAATACAACTTCACATTTTCTTAATCCTGATAGGGTGGAATTTGTCATTTCATACTTGAGGGTTCCTATATATCCTTCAATCTTGTCCGCATATAATGGATCGATAGTATTAGTTTTTGTTCCAGCTACGAGAGATTTATAAACATTTTTTGCTCCCCTCGTTAGACACTCTACATCCTTAAAATCGCATATTTCTTTACCTTAAATAGAAAAATTATTTTGTAAACGATACAAGAGAAAATGGTTATAAAATATGGTACAAAGCGACGGTAGTGTAATGCCTTAGGCATCGGACCCTTCACGACTTAGTCGGGGGGTACATGATAATAACAATGAGTAGTCCTTGTTATATTTTGTAGTTTTAATTCTGAAAATAATAACGAAATTGAACATCTAATTTAATAATGTATGATATTGTCGAAAGTTTACGCGAATGTTACACATTGAAATAAAACTATTTTTAACGGATACTATCGATGAAGTCTGCTGTGTGTGAACACGTGCAACAAGGGACCAACCATTACCTGCGTTTTGATAAACCACAGCTACTCGCGAAAGAACACCGATTCCTACCAAGGATGCTCCGTGAGGCTATTGAAATTAAAAAAACACCCTAATTTCAATAGAGAAGATGGTTGGAACGTACCACCAGCTTGGGATCCGGTTATTCACTTACTCAAACCCAAGAAAATACAAAACACAGCAAGGCTTCAAGACACTTTGAGCTCATTCTGCGTAAATAGTAACACCAACAATCAACAAACTTCGGGTACTTTGAGATAACTTTGCACTTCGATACATGAGACGACCACCATCTTAGTCTACCTGTGACCATGGCTGCTGAAAAGCAACTGAAACGTCGGGATCAGTGTAAATAGTAAAATAACACCAAATAAATCGCGATAGTATCCGTTAAAAACAGTTTTATTTCAATTAATAATGTATAATAATACTTAATTTATATATATAATTGTCCACTAGCCGTCACACTTTTAAAACTCGCGAACTTTTCGCGAGTTTTATAGAAAACAAATATCTTCATAATATCATGTCAATAGGTATATTTTGAATTATTTATTATATTTTCGTATTTATTTGCATGTGTCTATATAGTAGTAGTAGTAGTATAGTTATGTATTATGGCACATGATATTTATTTTTGTATATTATGTGTTTGTATATATGTACTTATTAATGTGTAAGGTATATGAGGTATAAGATTGAGCCTTTAATAATAATTAGTCACTTCTCCATATATATATATATATGCACCTGCCACGTCCTCTCTGCACCACCCAAAGGTTGACTGGTAGATAATGCCACTTGGCATTATGTCCGCCTCATGTAATTTGAAATGCAGGAAGTATTAAATAAATAAATAAATAAATAATTTAATAATACTCCTTGGGGTAAGCAGTTATTGCACGATGTCCCTGTCCTAGTAGCCTCTCCAATTACAGGACGGATTTACGGGTGAGCAACCCGGGACTCTTCGAGCTACTTCAGCCTCATTCCCCTTTCACCATCCGAGACTTGCGGTATCCTTTACCCCAGCTCCCTAGCCTTATCAATTTTCCTTACTCCAGTTTACCTACTTCCTTTATCCCGTCTAAAAACGGTTGCATTTCCAAAGAGGTTTGATACCAGCCAAAACTCCTTGTAATGTCACACATAGCGCCGACCCCAAATAAAACAGGGAAAAGGGCTTTGGCTGTTGACAGCCTGTTGGTGTGTACTTAGTGGATGTAAACATTGTTCATCGGTTTTACGTAATACCATGTACGAGACTAAATATCTTTTTTTTGTAACCATATCCTAAGCCCGCAGAGACAAATTCTACGCGAATATACCTGTAGTTAATCAGCGCTGTGGGACCTGAATTGCGACTTTATTGTGTCGAAACAAGAGTCGCTATTTATTTAAAAGATTTTGTGGAGTGAGGCTTCTGACCTGTACTACTATGTATTCTATTCCGGCAGGCAGCTTCATGCAAAATCTATATACTTATAATAAAACTGTAACAGGTCCAATTCTGTACATTGAAGATATATAAGGGGTAGCCCTTAAAAATTGGGTACCTTAATAAAGTTACGTTTAAGAATAAAATAAGTAAATAGTAAATAAGAAGGAAACTTCATGCCCATTTTTAAGGCCGCCTCATAGGCAGTTTTTTCCCGCGTTCAAACTTAGTCACAAACTGATTTCCACGGGGGCGAATCCGCGAGCACGGCTAGTCTTAAATAAATCTAAGTTGATCCACATTGAAAAAATTAACAACTAGTTTTTGCTCGCGGCTTCGGTCGCGTAAAAGTAATTTTCTATCGCTTGGGAACTGTATTTTTTCTGGATGTATGCGTGGATGGATGCGTATTTGTTAGGATTTGACTTGTTTTATTGACACGTCGGGCTGGACGAAACGTTTTACTATGACATCTTTTTTTCCCAAAAAACGAACCAGTAAGAAAATTAGAATGTATCTTTTATAGATTTCAATTTTCTTTTCAAATAAAAGAAACCTAAAATATTTTTCTTTTCTTACCCAGAACTGAATGTAGCAAAATAAATGACATCACTGACCACAAAGACTGAATATGAGTCATGTTTTGTATGAGACCTAAAACACCACTTGAACAACAATCCAACGACAACAATATAAAAGCCAACGATTGTTTTACTTATTTATACCAAGTTTTATCTTTCATACTTTTCTAACATCGATTTAATCTAATGCTTACGTAAAGTATGCAATTATGCAAAAAAGTTTGCAATCAGATAATTCAGTTTTGTATAATTTTTTAGGTTTCCGTACGTCTGAATTAAAAAAAAAACGGAATCCTCATAGTATCACTCAGTCGTCTGTTTGTCCGTCTCATTATCATCTTTCTGCCATTTTACCAATTTTATTTGGGATAGCCGCAATGCGTGTGTGAATTGTTTTTGGTAAGGAAGGAAGGGAAAACGTATAAAGGGAGGGAGCCAGGGTTAGGGATGCCGCAAGTTTCGGATAGGGAAACGGGACTGAGACTGTTGTAGCTTGAGGAGGCCGGGGTTGCGCACCTGTATGGTCGTCCTGTGATTGGAGAGGCCACTAAGGCAAAAACATCAACTGGCCACTGTCTATGCCTCCGTCTGTCACAGCTTCTGATTCTACTGGACCGAAGATGTTGAAATTTGGTACACATATTAATTTCTTTGATCCAAACACGTTCGTTGTCAGGCGTGGTCATTATCACTATATCTGGAACGACAACGGTACTAATTTTGTGGGTAGTGCCAAAGAACTTCAGGTATTTTTATAAAGGAAAGCTCAAAGTTTCAGGAAATCGTGGAAGAGCCATGCTTCGGTGCGTTTGGGCTGACTCAACAGGAGTGATACCACGGCTTCATAGAAAACCGGCAGCGAAGCAATGCTTCGTTGTATTTCGCCGAGCGAGTGCGGTTACCGGATGCCTTAACCCTTTCTTCTCCCCATCTTCCCCCCTCTGCCCCTCTACCTACCCTCTCCGCCCTCCCCTCTCCTCCTCTGCCCTTTTATCTACCCTTTGCGCCCTCCTCTCTCCCCCTCTTCCCTCCCTTCCCCTATTCCCACCACCACCAACCGACTTTAAAGGCCGGTAACGCACTTGTGACTCTCGAGTTGCAGGTGCCCATGGGTGGCGGTAGCCACTTACCATCATGTGAATCGTCTGCTTGTTTGCTCCCTATCCCGTAAAATAAGAGATTTACGCCGCTCTTGCTAATTCTCAAATGGAATGGCAATTTATACCTCCCCACGCTCCAAATGTTGGTGGACTGTGGGAAGCAGGAATAAAAAGTATAAAACATCGACCGAAGTGTATTTTAGGCAACTCCACGCCTACATTAAAGGATATGTTTACAGTGCTTTCGCAGATGGAGGGTAATTATGAAATTGCTACAATGAGTACATTAAGGCGCTGGAAAATTTTTTTCATAGGCAGTAATGGGCTGTTCAGATTCCTGATTTAAAGATAGGTAGATATAGTTTACGAATATTAGTAATAAACGAAGATAACTTACCTCCAGCTAAATGATTATACGGTAGTATTCTACCAAAGCTGCATTTGGGAAAATACAATTTTGTTGCAAAGGCACTACAATTAAACATTCAACTTCAAAGTTATGCTTGCTTCCCGTTACTGAGTTAATTCCTTATATATTCGTTCGCTTGTTGAATTGTAAGATGTTTTTTTCATAATTTATTTATCCCGCGACTGTGTTCAGTCAGTATGTGTTATGAACTATGGTTGGTTAATTTTCATTACACTTCCACGTATTTGTTAAAGTTTTTAAATAGTTTACTCTTAAATAACCGTATAGAGTGTGGTTTCATTTGAGTAGGGTATTTTCGTCTTAATGCAGTACTTGTATTTTGTCTAGTTTTCTATTCACAAATTGTTATGTTCGAAATCGAATTGTAAGTACACCATTCACTATTTAAGGTTTTGTAGTAATATACAAATACTCAATTGCACTTGTTTTGTAAAAATGCTAGGTTTGATCCTGGTAGAAACTAAAGGAATATTCCCTTTGGTGGGCGAAATGTTTAGAATATTATGTGAGATAACTAAGGTGTACGGAACATATATTTTTTGGAAAAGTTTACCTTACTACTCAATAGACTAATTTACAATTACGACAAAACTAATAAATTTATATTACAAAAGCTTTACTAATAAATTTGTCTCGCTCCGAGGTACTGATGTTTTATTATATCACTAGGCTGTAAGCCACCTTGTACCGATATTGTACACCAGCAATATTTTGATGGTTCCAATCTAAAATTCTAAAATATATTTTTTGTCATAGTCAGGTACGATAAGACAACTCATTTAGAGTTGTTTCTTGGTCTATTGTTGTTTCAATTATGCGTGCTTTGATTATTTGTCCGGGGATTATTTTTCGTGGAATTAAGGTTGGATAGAACTCTATTTCTGGCCTTTGCACATGAGCAGCAGCTCTGCATGTTGAAATTAAGAATTTTATATTATCAGTTTGACGCAAGGCATGATTTTTGCTATTATACAAGTTTGGAAAAATATAATGTGGGTTATCATAATTAACATCAACATTATTATGAAGATTTCGCAAATTGTTGACAAATCAAACGTAACATGTAACTGAGTTTATATTCGTATAAATATCGGTTTCTAGATATTTTTCATTTAATTATACAAATACAGGACAATTAATAGACTTAATGAATGAACATAGTTCTGCTTTGATATGATTAAATGGGTTTGAGTCGTTCTCACTTATAAAACTATCTTCTGTCACATCAAAAAACTTGACACTACTCAGTATCTCTTCCGTACTGGCCTAACTATTAACGAATGACATAAATTGATATACCGTGCAAGTAGTCCCCCAAAAATGAACAGCTTTCTTGCGTGTTTATTGTTTCCGCTTTGATTTCTGGTGGTTGGACTTTTGTTTCTGTTATGTTTAGTGCTAACGTTATCCGTAGAAGCTTGAGTAAGGTAATGAAATGAGAGTGAAATGTTGTGGAAGTGCTGTTACACCAACTTCAAGTTAAAAAATGTTCAGGCCCTCAGTTTTGAAGCATGTGACACAGTCTCGTAAAAAATCAAACAAAAGGTCATTGTTCAGTATTAAATCAATATCCTTAAACAAAATTAAGCTATAAATACAGATTATCTATGTATGAAAACTCCCTTGTGATGTAGAAATACCCTTAAATTACTTTAGAACGAATAAACTTTAATGAAATATCTGTATCAAATAACAGCCAGTTAAAATTTAAGTTAAACCCAAGAGACATGTAAAACGCTTCATCATCACTGAAGTGCAAACATCGATTGAAGAATACTATGAGCATACCTTGGAAACGTTTATAAAATATCTCATTGCTGGGTATGGTCATCATTTTAACTAATATTATAAATGCAAAAGTGAGTTTGTTGGTTGGGTTTTCACACCTTATCTACTCAACCTAGCATTATGGAAAATATTTTTTTTTGGTACAGAAACAGACGTAGGGTACCTTTCAATTTATTCGAAAAATGTACTGTTCCTGTAAAAGAGGCCTTATTTGGCCAGGTTTACAGTTTTCGAGACCGATGATGGAAATTGTAGGTACCGCCCCGGCTAGAAACGCCAACAGTTTGTCATCGTAATGAAAATACTACTAATAATAATAAAAATCAACCTTTATTAAGTAGAGTACACAACACAAACAATTTACATAATCAATCTGATACAAAACATCTTTGAGATTTCCAAAATGTATATAATTATGTTTAACGTTGGCATCCATACCTACTAGTATAAATAAAAGGTCAGCGAATCATAGTTTTCAAAGATCAAAATTTTCTCTAAGGCACGAAAATATATATCATTACACTCCTGTCCATCCACAGGTTATTTGGGGGAATTTTTTTAAATTACATTAATTACATTTACATGTTATGTACATATATATCGGATTTCCAAACGGGATACTATACTGATTTGCCATTTTGCCTCGTTGATCGAACCGTACATTTTAATTTTATGTTTTAATGACCACCAAAATAAATGTGAAGTATACGATATTGAATAACACAACTTTTCACTGAGTTACATGTAATAATTAAATAGACAACTTAATATTAAGTGATCACAAAGAAACAAACAAATTTGGATCCTTATGCCTCTTGTCAGCTCTACAACCATCAGTGACTGACTTTCACATGACATTCTTTTCAACGCCATGTGTGTTAACCGCTCTAAAAAAAAACGACCTTTACTATACAATCATAATATAAAAAGTTTGCAATGCAAATTTAAATATATAAATAATTTCTGTTTTTGTGTTTTGTTTTTGTTTAATTTTGGATGTTTTTTTTTGCTTTTTTTTGGCTTTAAAAACAATAAAGAGTATTTATTATAAATATATATATATATATACGACCTGAGGAAGGTAGCTGGGAGGGAGTGGATGCGGAAGGCGGAGGACCGGGTGCTATGGGAGAGGACACGCACATTGGGAGAGGCCTATGTCAAACAGTGGACTAGAATAGACTAATTTATTCATTGATTGATATATATATATATATATAAGAGGCTCGCGTTAGACGGCTGGATCAAGGGAGTGCAGAATGCAGAAGGCAGTTCTCCTCGACACGGCCCGTATAGTAAGGAGGTTCCTGTCTTTGGAGCCATAACCACCGGTGTCTGTCTTGGTCCCTGTACCCGATGTCAGTGGTATACTATTTTTTGTATTTTTAAATATGTATTTTGTTTTATAGGTATTTAAAAATGTAATTGATAAGTTTTACGATGAATCTAGAGAATAATAATAATATTATATAATATTATTATACTATAACATGCTAGCTGACCCACGCAACTTCGTCTGCCTTTGTGATTTTTTTCCGTTTTTGCAACTTTTTTCATTGATACTCCGTTTCTATTGGTTGTAGCGTGATGTTATAATATAATATATAATGATAAATGACCTATCAAACACTAAAATATTTTTTCAATTCGAACCAGTAGTTCCTGAGATTAGCGAGTTCAACCAAACAAACAAACTCTTCAACTTTATAATATTAGTATAGATCTGCTCATGGATTGATAGCCAAGAGCCTCGATCAACACCTTAAAAGGTTCGCGTAGACGGCTGGATCACGGGACTGATGCCGAAGGCAGTTCTCCTCGACACGGCGTGTATAGTGAGGAGGTCTTTGGAGTCTTTGGAGCCCTAACCACCGGGTGTCTTGGTCCCTGTAGTCCCTGTACCGGATGTCGGTGGTCTACTATTTTTTATATTTTAAATGTATATATTGTTATATACATATTTAATAATGCAATTTATAAGTTTTAAATTTAATAAACAGGAATAATAATAATATTTATATGTATTGTACACCCGGTAAATAATACAATTTATATAATAAATATAAATGTCCTCAAATGTTGTGATGAAACTTTAGTAGGGTGTTCTGGGCATACCCGCGGTGGTTCCTTTCCCAAAAAATATAAAAAAAGGCATTGCCTGCCGGGTGCAGCTACTAGATAATGAAAATGGATACATCAAGCTACACGTGTCATACATATATACGTCATACGTAAATACGTTGATCTATCATGATAAGGTCTGGTCAAGTTCGTACAATGACATTTCAAGTTATACTGGCCAATGAACGTAGTCTTTTAAAAAAAATACACCAAAAGTGAATTATGGTCGAAATTTGACCACCAGGCGACATTATTAATTTATGACATATCTATCAAACATTTTGTAAACATGAAAAATAATATTGTGAGGACTTGTACTTGACTTAAGGCACCCCCTTAAACAAAGTTTCATTATAAATCTCATCTCTCAATTCCGATGTCTGTTAATGCTTGAAACCCAAAGTTTCTCACACGAATACAATGTAGCCATTATTGTTTCCACTAGAACGAGTCCATCTTAAAATAGGTACAGAATTTACAAAACAATCGAATCACATTCGTAAGTGTTTCGTACCTCTTTGTTTGCGACGTTTGACAAATGACCTTTAGAAATAGGATAAGGACAGCAGTTGACCTTTCTGCCCCCGGGACGAGCCCAAGTCTAGCCCCAATGAAATATTCACCAATATGTCTACTACGAGTTTGTTTCTAAAGCTTTAGTAATTCGTATCTATAATAGTTACTATAACGATACTTGGTACTAACAAACTTTGGATCGTATAAAGTCGTAGTGCTATTATAACTGTTTTAAAGAAATTCGATGATTAATAATGAAGAATAGATTTCCGAGACACATTTGTACTTTGATCAATTAAAAATTTGCTTGAGATATCAATACTCTATTGCAGCCTAACTAAATATTCTCTCATAAACACTTTTCTTCACGCACATAGTACACAAACATACACACACACTCATACGAGTATATATATATATTCTACACAAAAATCCACACTTAAATATTGTGTAACGTGGAGGGGCGTAGAATAACGCGTGACAATTTAGAGACATAACTATCAACTGTCTACTCGAACACTCCTCCTACAAAGTCTAGCCCAAAACACAAAACTGCGAGAACCCTGGTCCCCATAAAACAAGTTAAGTCTTACCCTGGGTATTAGAGTTCAACACAGTACTGTATTAATTTGATCGACTTCTTCGATTTTGAAATAAAAAATATCATTTTTAATATATTATTATTTGATGGAATGGTTTTACTATATTCACCTGGCCGGCTCCTTGATGACATGCTCGTATCTTGTGTGGGAACGCCATGACAATGCTGTAGTTTGGTTATCTACCACATCAGTATCGTAAGTTATTGTTGTAATTACATTCGCTTTCTTGATTGATTTATATACGGTACAAGCATTATAAAATTTAAAACAATGTCTTTGGGTCTGTGCACCGGACATGTCAAATGACTGACATTCTGAAGATTGTTTCAGTAGCTTTAGCTATCTATTTGCAAAAACGATTCCCTACGATATAGCTCGATGGTCGATGGTCCTGCAAACGAAGGTGAATTTAATCTTGATTATTGCCTTTTAAGGCAGCATTTAATTTGCGTTTTACGTCAGAGATACTTGGATTCTTGTTAGCAAGAGCGTGGTCCAAGACCTTAATGCAAATATCTTAAGGAATCTCGCTGCTTCTTGCTCCTGCAGCAACGGCCGTTGAGCAAGAGTTACCAAATTTGGTAAGGTGAAGGTAAGCAGGAAAGTTATACGATAGTTATATTTTATCCATTGGTTTACCTCTTAAAATGTTTTACTATTACTACTTGCGTGATCCTTGGAGATCTATAGTAAGGCCTTTATAACTTACAACATTATTAAAGGGATACACCCTTTAATAATGTTGAACATTATCTTTATGAAACTTCTATATATTTAGAGGCCATTTTGTTATAGATTATAAATAATTATATTCCGTGAGTCGTTATCAAATAAATTTCTCATTTTACTTTTCTGTTATTACGTAGTTTAGGTGCTACTGTGGAACACACGTAAATACGAACATACTTACATACATACAAAGCCTTTTTTTTTATTTGCGTATAGGGGCAAACGAGCAGCCGGGTCACCTGATGGTAAATGACTACCGGCGCCGACTCAAAATTATTTAGGTATTTACATTAATGTAGGAGTTTAGTTTGGCTAACAAGTTTATTTTTCACTTTTCAGTTCCTTTCTTTTCTCGTCGGTTTAATTTTTTGTTAAAAAGATTTTCTTTTTTAATTTTTTGTAACTAAAATAATCAACTACAGGTCCCTGTTATATTGTAGTATCATTAGAAATACATGTGTGTGCTAAGTTTCAACAAAATCGGTTCACAGGTGAAAAGTCAATCGGTGAAAAATCATTCATCCCCTATTTTTGCACCCTTAGGGTTAAAATATTTGTTTGAAATTTAAATGTGACCAACATCAAAGTAAGCCCTATCCAATAAAAAAAGAATGATCGAAATCGGACTATTATGTAAAAAGTTATGCGTGGTCATACCTACATAAAAAATAATATACGGGTCGACTTGAGAATCTCCTCCGTTTTTTCTTCGGTTAAAAATATTTTAATAATAACCATCTTGCACAAGCAGAGATAGCAAATTCTTCTTCACTTCACGTATCTTAAAATGAACCTGTAAAAACTGACTAGTACTTGTAACAATAGGTCTGTCAAAGTACAAAGTTTCATCCGATTAAAGTATGGGGATGCAGAGGCCCTCACGTCTGTACTTTAATCTACATAATTGTATCACGTACAAATATAAATTTTATCTACGTGCTGTGTTTCCGTAAATAAATAATAATAAATAACTAGATAATAAGTTTTGCTTGCAATGTGTTGTGTGTTTAAAGAGGTGGTGATTTGAAGGTTATCTGATATTATTTCGTAATTTAAAAGCTCTGTTAAATGTATCTAAATCATTTATACTGTGATACCGTCCACCTACAGATGTAAATATATAATGACTTTGAAAGCAAAACAACCGTTGTTTATACAAAATAATAACCTATTATATGGTTGCTCTTAGGGTTTTTAAAATTATTTGATCATAAAAAGGGTTGCAGGAAGCTTGAATATATCTCACAGTCTGTTGGTACCTGAAACGGAATGTACTCTGTCTAAAGCTTAAGAAAACCACGCTGTTTGGCTAACTCAAATTCAAATTCCAAAGGTATTCAAAACCATAAAAAAACTTGCAGCTTGTTTAAGTTAATCGAGCCTTTCCTAAATTAGTATAGCAAATGAAGTCACTTACCATCACGTGACTTGTCTGCTCTTTTGCCCCCTATAATTTAAAAAATATTTATATTTCACTCAAGCACATTGTAAAGTATATGCACAATTTAACCAAACACAAGCTATTGTACCATGATAGAAGTGAAAACACTTAATAACACAGTCCCCTGTCCATTCAATGGGACAACAAAATCCTATGTAAAAAGATGCTAGTCGTCAAATACCCGTATCTGTATTTTATCGTACATTTCTAAATCCAGCTAATAAAATTGACCTGTTCTTGTGTTTAAAGTAGTGCTGCACCGGTGAAATGTCGATAAAGTTGTTAAAATGGATGACTTTCGTGTGGCAACGGCAGTGTCCATGTATGATGATACATATACACACTGTCTTTGAAACTATTATATAAAACTATGATATATAGACATTAATAGATTTACAGTACGTATGACTTAATACGAACGTTATTTGGAGAACTTAGCAAACAATCATTTGTGATCATTACCATAAATAATCTAATTAAAATATATATGTAAACACACAGGGGCGTTATATGATGCTGTGTTGTCATTATTTATTCTCATTGCAATTTCTTGTGCAAGTTTTCATGGACAAATGAAGTTTATGTACAATTTAATTTTAACTTTAAATAAATGAAATTGCAACATCTAGTTTGTCACTAAAAGGGCACATTTAAATATACTGTTAAAACCTAAAGAAAAATACCATAAAATCTTAGCATTAGCAAATAAAGCTCGTACTAGGTATATTTTCTATTTGACTATGTTACATTAGTCGTAGTGATCAGTACAGTATAATATTAATTTTAATATTTTGAATAAACCTTCCTGAAAATAGGTAGAATACGTTAGTGAAACAATCATGACAATTGGTCTATTACTTTTTAAGAAAATCGCGGACATATAAACGTACATACGTAAAACTACATATATACATTCATACGTACTCCTTTTTTAAGTTTGTTGAAAACTCCAAGTCTCGCAATGCAGTTTTTTAATGCAAAAAGGTGGTAAGATCTAATTGTTACTTAATTAATTAACAAACAACATTTTTAATGACTGAATTAATATTAGATATCTTTATTTCTCAAATAAATATAATCATCTACTATTTATAATAGTCCTAATTGAACATAGCGCTTGCGTACCAAATGAATACACCATGCACACACCATATCATTTAAGCGCTCAGAGCGCTAATATTAGGTAGATTTTATTGAATGTAGATGCTGTAGTGTAGTGAAATTTTGCAAAAAAACGTCTGTATTTATGCACTCTGGCAACTATACTGGAGTCCTTGCCTTGTATGATGTACTGTCACACTGCTATGCTGGTTCACCATAATTAGAAGGCTAATTCGGCGTTTGTTCTTTATATCAAATGAAGAATCCGATTTTGATATGCTACAAATTCTATATCATATATATTTCATAACAGATACGGCTGACAAAAAAAAGTAAAACTGAAACAATTTATGGTCTGCCTACAAAATTATAATCTTTTAATGAACAATACTGCAATTATGTTTCAAATAATTTTGATAATGCTTAAAATATCGATATCGTTATCGATATAATTCAAAAGCTCAGCGATATTTTTTCTCGGAGCGCATCCAATCGGCGCAATGTCCCCGTGACGTATTACAACACATTTTTTTAGCTCAAGCTCCCGATACCTATTTATTTTGGACCCCCAATCCAAGCTTAAGGGATCATACGGCTTTTGTAATTTCGCTTGAATGCATATCTTAAAGACAAGCATTTTGTCAAAGAAAATAACAAATTCTAAAGATAAAACGTTTGCATTTTGTTTGAGTTGGGATAATTGGATGTCATATCTCGATTTTGAGTCATAAAATAAGATATTATTTTATTTCATGATAGGCAATGAAAAGCGCATGGAAATTAATCAAATAAAATATTTGCGTGAATGTATTTCCATCAAAGGATTGAAACAAAAACAGGAGCGGAGAATGTTTGGAGGTGTTCAACCGAATAATTCCTAACTATATAATACTAGCCGACCCGCACAATTTGTCCGCGTTTGTAAATTTTTCCCGTTTTTTGCAACATTTTTCATCGATGTTCCGCTCCTATTGGTTCTAGCGTGATGTTAAATAACGTAGTACAGTAGTTCCTGAGATTAGCGCGTTCAACCAAACAAACCAACAAACTCTCCAACTTTATAATATTAGTATAGATTGTAAATGTGAATGTGAGTTTGTTGTTTGTTTGTAACGCTTTTACGCCTTAACTACTTAACCGATCATCGTGAAATTTTGCATAGGTACATGTTGCCAGAGGTACAGTTTTATAACAATTTAAAATTTTATATAAACTCTCAAAACGTTTTTCACAAACATTAATTACCGTTCAAACTTACCCCAAAAATTCCAGGCAAGATTATTAATCTGTTCAGAAATTTAATTTTACATAGAGAGGCCGGACAAAGGCTTAGTTTTTAGACGAAACCGTGGGTTGCGCCTGAGGGACCATAAAAAACCGCAAGTACTGAAAGAGGGCAGAAAAGGGACGGGGGTAAGGCCAGGGGAGGTACACTGAATATTTTATGTTCATCTAACGTCAGAGAATTTATAGTTGAAGAAAATGTTTTACTTTTAATGATATAAAAAAGGAAGTAGGGCAGTGTAAGTTAAAAATCATTTTCAAAGGACGAATCATTTCTTAATTGGATAAATCGGATATTATTTAAAATGGTTAAAGAAGTCGGCTAAATCATATATGTACTATATTGAAAGGTTTTTAATACATTGGAATTCCAAATTATTCTAAATCTACAAATATGTAATTAGTAGTAGTCCACTATATGAGTGGAACTAATTTGATGTTTGTAGATTTGAGATTTTATAGGCAGAATAGTCCTTAAAAGCTTTGAGTCAATTTTTGAGTTTTCATACCAACGACAGTCAACCAAACGCAAACTTATCCACCCGGTCACAAGTATTAATGACCGCGGCAGGTTTAAATTTGATCCAGCTATCATTAAGGCCGATGAAATCATTGTGGATCACCACATTCATCAATTGCCAATAGCTGGCTCCGATCGATGGTAGCCGGCAGTCGCCAAACATTCCAGCGAAAAATATTGAGGCGATTAGTTACAGGAACCGTTCAAGTAACAGACGCCACACCTTTGAAGTTATTCAAAAGAAAAACATTAAGTACTTTTACACTATACTATACTTATAATAACTTCTTGTATTCGATGCTAAAATATTTTTTTGTCAACAATCTAAAAGTCCAACAGCTCCAATTGCGATAAAAGACACTTGCAAATATTTTAATTTTTTTAGGAGATTTTTACAACCTCAGACGCTAACAAGAATTGTGAATGTAGGAAATAGCTCTTGATATTGTGTACTATTACATGAAAATGACAGAGGTAATGAACCTTGGGGAACGCCAGAGGTGGCGGACGCTTATTACGTTGAAATAGTTGTAGATCTGTTCACGTGGGACACGTAGACTTTAAGTTACCAAAAAGAAAAAGGTTTGCTGCTACCGCTTGTAACTTAAAATACATAAAAAAATCTTCACAGAAGGGTTCAGTAATCCTAGCCTGTGTATTGTTGATCACGGTCACAAGACTCATGGCTTATGTTTTACAAATATAGGTGTTAGTTTTAATTGATGAAAAACAGTATTTGATGGATTATTTTTAAGATGTTGATGCGATAACGGTGTCAACGACTTAAAAAGGTCTGCAAATTATAGATTATTTGCGTCACTTTATTGAAACTTGAGACGATACCCATTCGAATGTTTGAACATCTCGCAATGAGATATCTCACAAAAAGGATTTGCTAAAGTGTTCCTCGATGTAGGTGCCTTTTTTAAGTGTGTTTTGTATAAAACACATGACGATATGGCAGTATAATGTAATAGTATATAATCATGACTGATGTCCTTTTTGCAAACTTTTTTTTTACGACACTTCTCCGAATCCGCACCTATAGTGTATGAAGTTTTATATTTAATAATAAATATAAGAAAAACCACGCGATGCAGTTAGCATTTAGCACTATCGACATAGTGGGGTCGATAGTGCTAAATGCAATGGATCCGTCAGTTTGTTAATGTATTAGCAACAAATTGATTTGCTCAGTGTTGCTCTATATTTGCTTAAGGAGGACTACTATGATTGGGATAGATTATGAGTCGGAGAATAAAATAGGTCTGTAAATATTATATTCCAAAAAAGCTTATGGAGAAATGGGTGTTATGTCCCCTCCAACACAAAGGGGCTTTCGAAAGTTTACTATGTGGTAAATGTTGCTAGTGTCGCGTACCCCAAACGTATGAATCATCAGGCTATAGTTCGTATACACATACTAGCAACCCGCCCCGGTTCGCACGGGTAGCAGAGACATCTTCAACAATCATCCTCATATTTCAACCAATTTACACAAAACCTTATCAAATTATATACCTAAACCTTCCTCATGAATCGCTCTATACTGGTGAAAACCGCATGAAAATCCAGACAGAATAACAGACAGACAGACGCGGCGGGGGACTTTGTTTTTATTTTTATAATATGTACATATAATGTTGCAGTGCTCACTTCTGTAGCTCTGTTACTGATTGGGCATCAACAATCAGAACCTCAAGTCGTCTTGTATATTTTGTCTCAGGAGGAGATCGAGCACAGTAGGTTCTCTTCAATTTTTTTTATGCCATAGGGGGCAAACCAGCAGATGGGTCACTTGATGGTAAATGACTATGGACACCCATAGACACCTGCAGCTCAAGAGTCACAAGGTCATTGCTGGCCTTTAAAGTGGGAGTAGGGGAAGGGTGGAAGAGGGGAAGAGGGGGGAGGGGGCGTTAGGGCCTCCGGTAACCTCACTCAATCATTGCTTCACTGCCGGTTTTCTGTGAGGCCGTGTTATCACTCCGGTCAAGCCGGCCCATACGTGCCGAAGCATGGCTCTCCCACGAAACAATGCTCCCGCGAAGTCATCTGACCTAAGTCTACATTTTGGACCTACTTGCATAGCATTGTCTTTCTGCTAGTTGTTTTAGGATTGAATTGGATCGTGACGCGGTAACGGTATCACTGGTATATCTAATGTTTATAAAATAATTTTATCACTAAGCGGTCTGTGTGCTTCTTTGTTCAAGTTCAATAAAAAAATATAGCACTAAATGTAAGATTAAATGATCTGTTGCTTTCTTTCTTTAAATAAACGGAACAGCATATTTAAATATTCTAAGTTCTGTAGAATGACGAAATGTAATTTGAATGTTTTCCCTTTACCGAACATATTTTAGCCTTTTATCGTTAAAACACGGAATTTTAAATTCTCGAAGTTACTTTAATATTATACATCGTTGGTTAAAATTGCTGCCACATGTTTCCTTATTAAATGAAATCAGGTATTTCATTTCATCGCGTGTAAATAAGTTGTGCATAGCCCACCTTTTACAATTATGTGGGCGTCAGCAAACAATAGCTTTTAAATAAGTAAAATTTACATCAACAGAAATATTATTTGTATAATAGTGAACAGAGTTTGTATAGCAGCTGATTGAATTAATGTTGTTTAATTGATAACATTGCAGTTTTTGGCCGTATGGGGTATTTTTTTTTTTTTCGGTAATATTCTGTTTACTTTTTGTTTTGTTGTTACATTATGATATCACTTGTAACCAAAAAAAAAATAAAATTATAAAAAAAAAATATTAATTTTCCGGCAGATAATTCCAAAGATTTTGGACTCAGAATGATTGTCTGAATACACTATCTCAATATTCGGTACGGTCTTTCTTACACCCTGCATAGTAAAACTAATCATGACCATTTCATTAAGAACGCATTGATTGCGTTTTAATTCGCACTCCCGCGTGCTCTCAACTCAATCTAAATATTTAACTTCTCTGAATATACTTTAAGCTTCAGCTTTCATTTCTTTTAACATCTTACCTTTAGCTCTAGATCAACTAATTTTTTAGGATGAATTTATAAAACGTACATGGATAAATCATTCACATAAAATCTGACACATCTACCTAAGCAAACGGCTTACAAAAATCGATGTTATTCATTTGATCCCTCGTCGAGCAGCTTATGTTTCCCAAAGTTTGCTTTGACTACAGATTGATGTGGGTTCGTGTGCAGATACTTTTCTCAGGTGACGTTAGGATTGGTACTAAGTGCTTATTTATTATAAATTGATATAAGATAGATATAATACAATTCTCAGTTGTAGAATCGAATGTACGAAGCTCTCAAAAAGTTGAGTGACGTGTTTATGGAAAAAAAAAGTTAAATGTTTTTAAAAATGAACACCATTTTTCTTAAAATTGTGTTACAAAAGTACTAAAATAGAAAGGGACTAAAGCACATTTACCCTACAGCCAAGTACGGTTGAAAAATACTATTTGGAACTAGAGGAGTGTCGCACTTAATAGTAAAAAGTTATCATATGACAGGACTTAATGCAATTTGCGTATTATACTGTAAACCAAGGACTGTTTTTAAAGAGGCAGGGCCCAGAGGTTTTTAGTTGGTTGGAGTCACTCAAATATAGAATTACTTCCATTCTATAGAAAACCTGCTAACCTACTGCTTTCCTTTGCCTGCTACTGCTTTTCTGTCGGTGAGTAGGATCGCTAGAGCTCGATGGGGTTTGGATGGGCGGTTGTTGCTTCTCTAACTTACACGGTATGACCAGTAAGTGGCCTCGACAACAGCTTTGTTGGTGACTTTGGTTCTTTTATGGATTCTAAATAGGCGAGTTTAATATTTATCTTAGTTTTTCATCAGTAGCAATAAACTATAGTGATACATTTACTTACATAAGAAGCGATAATAACGTTAGTAACGTTGCTAATTATAATTAAATTTGTTTTAAATTAAATAATAGGTAGTCGAACCACTTATTACAAACTATGTCAGAAATAAAACTAGTTTAGTAAATAACCAAAATACTAGTTTAAAAACTAGATATTTAGTTTCCACACATGTAATCCTAAGATACAAACCTAGTACAGACCAAAATTGCCAAGGTCCAAGCGAGCCTCGGTCTAAGATTTATGTTCAATAAGGTAGCCAGTACAACACTACTGGATTATACACGGTCCATATAGTGGCGGAGGAATAGACGAAGGCCGAAAATTTTGATCCAAGAAATTGAGTGTCGTAAAACGTATACATGGCCACTTTTGTTTTAAATGGTCAAGTCAGAAAATATGTGAAGGAATAGGGTATTCCATTTATGAATATTATTATGATTAAATTTTTTTATGCAACCAATATTGCTTTTAAGACTACACAATGGCAAAACTTTTACAGATTCATTTCACTGAACACCGACACCGAAAACAGAATTTTCGTCATTGCCACGTTTCGGATGATATCTCCTTCACGGGACCTTGATGAATTTAGTCAGGGGTTATTAGTTGTAAGAAAGATAATAAACTAACTGCATTATATTTCTAAAATATTTAAACCTAAAAGTATTTTCCAATCGATTGCGATATACAAAAGCCTAAATCTATGTATATATCCACTAAGAAAGTTTTTTTTTTTAAAAACCTTGGATTTTTGTGCACTGAACAAGCGTCGGTACATTTTAGCCAACACTTTAGGCGTTTCATCTGAATATAATCTAGTAAACAAATCTCGCGTGCACGAAGTTACACTTGCAGGTAACAGCTAGCATTGTTAAAATTATATTTATACCAAATTAATCTGAGAATGCAAATATTTTTTCGTCAGTAAATATTAATATTCATTTTAATTGACGTCCGACTACATTAAGGTTTTTCCAGTTTTTTGCTGGCTGGATGTGCAAAGTATTACAAATATGTGTAGTACATGCATATGTATATTATAAAGTCACACATGTTCTTGCTTTTCATCTCTGCTCTGTTACTGAATTTGCTTATTAAATAAATAGCAAAATAACTTATGAATGAAAAACTAGCTCATTTCACTTAATTTCGCCCAAAAATGCTTTAGCTATAGGCTACAGTATTGTTTGTGCAGAACAGAATTACACTTGTACAGAACTTTATAAATTTCGGTATTAGAGGCATTCATAGGATTTTGGTATTAAAGGCACACCTGCATTATTGACACCTGACAATTTAAAGAATGAAACCCAATGTGTAAAGGTAGGACAACATGTCAGTGATGTACAGCCAAACGATTTTGGGGTACCGCAGGGCAGCATTACAGGTCCAACTCCCTTTCTCTGCTACATCAACGAGCTCAGTTATTTAAAAATTAAAATTAACGTAAATCAACATATGTAGATGCCCTTACGATTTTAACTGATTCATGGAGTGAACTTTTAAAATTGCTCAAATAGGATTTGATACTGTGTGTCACTGGCTATTAGCAAACTCACTTACCTTTAATGAAAGTAAAACTAAATACAGTACCTTATCAATACATAGATATAACAAACCACAACCTCAATACCTACCTGTTACCTGCAACCTGCAGTATGTATTACTACATACAACACCAACTAATGCTGCCTTTGCACATATATTTTATATGTGCCGAGGATCTAAGTTGTTTAATAAAATAAATTAATTAATGCCCATAGTGAACTGTTCGAAGGTAGAATGCAAAACCAAAATACAAAAGCTACTACTCAATATAAAATATTTAAAAACATAAAATTTACTAGAGATAGTAGCATAATCTGTCATAATAAAGACAGTAATTATATTCAGCATGTATTTGAAGAGGGAACACTTACTTAAATTACTGAAAGGGCATGACTCTAGCATGCAGTTAAAATAACAATTTTTGAAAAACAAACTATCCGTTTACGAGTTATGACCGTTTGAAATGCCAGGTATTTTTGCATCTGTTTTCCTAAAAGTGTAAAGTTAAAGATTTTAAATGGTACGCATTTTTTTATTTTGGAATTTTTTATTCCGTTACTAAAAAATCTATAAAAACTAACTTTGAAAATTTTGAAGTCATTTACGTAAGTGTATTATTTCATGGACTACCTAAAAAAATGATAAGCCTTATTAACCCTCATAATTAGTCAAAATCGTATTGCCTAAGTATGAGGTTATCGTATTAATAAGGTATTTTCATTGCCTTACATGTATACCACAATATATTTCAAATTTATTAAAATGAAATACATTACTTTCAGATTATTTATTTTACATCCTCTAGATTACCTAATGCCTATGCCACATAAAACTCTAAAACTTAAGAAATGTATTTCATTATTCTTATAATCTAAACCCTATTAATAAGTAAAACACTTTATAGAACTACGGGTATCTTTACAGACAACATTTTGAAAGTACTTATTCATTTAAAGAAGTAAGAACCTGAACCATAGAAACAAAGTTTTAATTCCAAAAACTGTAAGATACTATTATTTCAAATAATTTTACAAAAAATCAACAGCCGCAGGCGATGACTAACAGAAAGTGTGTACTCCGAGTTTTTCCCGGTTACTAGCAATACACAGAGGGATAGCTCCCCTTCCCCCGTCTTTAGTTATATTATCCGGGTAGTAACCCGACCATCTAATTGGTCACGTGTTCCCACTCAATCCAAGAGTTGTTTGAGGGTCAGGAATTTTCATGTACGTGATTAGCGAATGTTTTGTGTTTTATATTTACCTTATGGTACTGAGCAAAAAAACGGCAAATAATTAAGAATTGAAATTTTGTGTATCAATTTTCTATTTTTATATATTTTAAAATCTACATCTTTTCTAAATAAAAATATGTATTTATAATATAATATATATATGGTTGTATTTACGTATGTATTCGGAGATGCTCGAGTAGTTTGGGGACCAATAGCACCCTTCGGTGTTCGGCGCCACACCGACTTGGCCCGTTCCATCACAAAATGGTAACGGGCACTGGCTCATTCTCTTACAATTAACTCAGAAACTTGGAGTCTGTCCTCAAATCAGTATTCACTCCGTTTCGGACTACATTTTCTATTACCAGATTCATGATTTTTTTTGTGTCACGTTACAACCTGTTAAAACCTTCCACATCCCAATTTTTCCGTCCACTGAGTCCACTTTTAGGCTGCCTCTGATATTCATATTCCTATCTTATCCATTCTTATGTCACGTTACACTTACAGTTAACTTTCACACCTCTGTAACGTGCTGCTAATTGTCTTTAAAAACTTTTTCAATAATTAAAAAAAAAATGATCTATGTTCTGTAATGGAAGTCTCATTGCTCAAATGATAATGATTTTATTCGCTGACGCCTAAACGAGTCATAAACGCAACCATAATCGTATATTGAACCTCGTAAACCAATTCCTGTAAGGAAATTTTATACTCACACTTTATACGGCATCGCAAACAAGTAAAAAGAAATATATATTCTTAAGGTTTGAATCAATCAACCGATCAAACAGTTTGTTTTTTTTTTGTTTTTTTGCATTAAAGCGTAAGACAAATTTAAATACTAACAAATTTTACAAAACCTATTTAAAGTTAGAACAAGAACACGAATTTTGGAGCATTCAAAGCTTCAATTCCTGAATACATTTATTGATTAGTCTTAAATTTTAATTTTCATTGATGACCCTAAAAGTAAAGAAAAATAATAACATGTAGCAGTGATTCTATAACAGTAAATTGAATATTTCTCAAGATTTTTCCCCTATACGTGAAACATAAAAAGAATTCATTAGCACAGATCGTACACCATTCAATATTGTCCTATCTGAGAAGCGAGGAGGGAATCAATAGAGTCACCAAAAGTCACGTTTTGATTTGTCATGGGGTCGCGAGTATCCTTCACAGCTCTTATAGCCCTAATAATTTGAAGGATTTGGCGGATGGTACAAAGTGTTGAGCGAAAGCTTTTCAGCCGGAATTTAAAAATATAAGGATAATCCAGGCTAGCTCTGTGCATTACGTTTAAAGAGGTAGACCAGATTTCCTTGAATTGTAGCCCCCCTATCAGTACCTTTATACCCTACAGAAGACAATGGTCAAATGGCACTAGTTTTTAATACAGATACTCTATATTGCTTTCAAATTCCGCTGGTTTGTAGGATCAGAGCTTAATGGAAAGGGGGTGATAGATGATGCCACTGGAGTTTGAGTATTTATAGACATAGCAACGGCGTCTTAACGGGCGGGCTGCATGATTGTACCAAGAAAATATTGGTTACCTTCTCGCCTTGTACACAATATGAAGCCTAAACTAGTACGTTATACTAGGACGGTGAAGTAATCAATTGCCCTCTAGTAAGCAAGTAGCCATAGGGCTAGAAACATACGACGACTTTACGGAATAGCCCAGAATATTCAACCGCATCCAGTTTATATAATCAGGATCTTGTCTTATCTTAACGGTGAGGACAATTTGTTATTCTAAGGGAAGGAGACCCAAGACGAAGTACAAACTATTTAAAACGATACAGGTAAGATTGTCAACTGACTTGAAAATTGAATGATAAGATACAGAAAATTTTGGTGATTTAATCCCAGTATACTCTCATATCCCACAGAAGAGGGTCCTGAGTAATAATATAATATAATGTAATATTATTACAAAAAGTGTTTTTAAACTGACAACATAAAAAAAGAAAAGAAAATCAGAACATACCCTTATACTACAAAAACCAGCAAGTTGTGAGTTGTTAATATTATTCTGTAACATCTCAGTGTACATGAATAATCCGATCTGATTATGTTTTACGTACATATTATGTACAGTTCTTATGTAAATCAAAAAGGTATAGTCTCAATTAATATAATTTTAGTTCCCGCTCCAATCTATCGCTTGGTACACAAGATGAACGTCGCAGTTTTGTTGGGGACTCTGTTTGCGAAATCCATGGATTTACGACTGATTAGTACCCTGCAACCAATCCCGAGACTTTTCTTTATATGCCTTCTATACGAAAATTTTGATTGGCTCCCATCAAGCCTGCATTTACTGAGAATTCAGGTTTTATATCCATTTCATTACCAACTGAAATGAATACTTTATTTATTAAAAAAGCTGTTCATCAGCGGCTATACAACATGTATAGGCGTGAATACTGATTGGTTCATTTGTTGGTACGTTTGTTTGTAATATGTTATAAAAGAGACAAATAGAACCCACACTTATAATAATGTAAAGCGAACAGGTGCCGAAAAAATATTTAGTATAAAAGTTTAGGTGACCTATCAATTTTTTTTAACTATGACACGTTTCCAATTCATACTTATTTGTACAGAAAATCTTTACAATTATTAATACAATTTTTTTTTCTATTTTATTTATTTCTCAAAGGCCGGCAATGAATTTGTGACTCTTGAGTTGCAGGTGTCCATGGGCAGCGGTAGTCACGTGGCATCAGGTGACCCGTCTGCTCGTTTACCTCCTATACCATACAAAAAGAACCTGCCGCATTCTGAGAGAGAATATACATAAAAACATAGATTAAGTTGCCATTCACCGTTCCAAAAAAACAAGTTGAAATATTGTCACGGGCACGGTTTGTCATGCTATTATTTACTTTTAAAAACTATAGTTTTACTGTGTGCACTTATGGTATATTACCAAACAATGGATAAACCATGTAATCATGGTGATAACCTTGTGCTGTCCTAAATAATAATTTGACTCTGATCCCTTATATGTTTCATGTTAGAGAGAGTAGTGTGTGAATGACTCGAGCTTAAAAAATAAAAGACGTTTTTAAACGACGTTACGATATTCTTACGTTTACAATACATATTATGTACAATAATATTCTGATTTGTATTCAGTGATTCCTAGAAAAAGAAGGATGTTTAAATGTCACATCTAATAATTTGTTAGATAGAGCTTATCGGAAAAGCCGCTGCAAGTAGTTGCTTTTGCCTTTTGAAATTATTTTTCAAATTTAACATTTATGACTCGCACTCTATCAAATATGTATTTCAAAAAGTCCTAGAATTTGAAGCCAGTATCAAAGGTTCCAACTATATATGAACGTTATCAAAGTTTCTACATATACGCAGTAGGAACTAAATCTTACACAAAACAACTTCTAAGAAAGTCGGTATAAAACAAACTGCGAACAGCGGCATTAAATTTCAATCACAACACAATATGGCGACCTAGTTCCGGATACCGACTTTATCCTTAAAGGTGAACAGCATGTGCTACTAGTCGCTGCGATTTTTAAATCATTTCCAGGTCCTCGTCAATCGTCAAAAAGTCATACCAAATTGGCAGTAACTATTTGTTGGTATCATTTCAAAATAAACTGTTCTTGTGTGTTTACTATTTATTGAATGTACTTGTAACTCACATTATACTTTTAGTTTTCATCACTTCTTATTCAAATAAATTTAAACTCTGCCAAATTTCACGCTCCTTGTGCTGGTGTATACTTTGAATAATAATAATAACTTGGTGTAAACCCGTGATAGGTTATCATTGACCTAGCATTAAGATAAAGATATATATAGTAAGTATACATACTTAAGTATTAATGTAGAAATTATTCTTGAACTGTTTTTAACTTTCTAATTCAGCTACTTATCACTTCTCCAAAATTTCGCTTAACATACTTTTTTGCATGCAATCGTCTGAAGTCCTCAAAGTAAAGTACAAAACGAATGCGAATAATTTATACCTGTATAATTATTTCCTTACTACGACTGCCTTTTACACTGATGTTACAAGTCCCACCCAAAGTCCTAATTTATTGAAAAATAAAATCTAATAATATATTTCAGCGTATTGAAAGAATATTCCATTCATTGCTACCTTTTTTAGTTGTAAAGTATGTGGCTATGAGTGCTTCATCTCTTTTATATAAACCTTTGACATCCACATTTAAATTATTTTATTGCACTATCCGCATGAATTCATATATCTGTGTGCCAAATTTTATACAAAAATATTAAAGTCTAGGTTGTGCATAATACCAAAGTTATTCAAACACTTCTTTATTGTTATTGGGTATCAAAAATATACCAATATTTATAATTATAATTGTGGAAATATTTTAATGTAATCCCATCTTATTTTATTTTATTATTAATAGTACAACCGTGGAAGACTATAGAAATTCATTATGTCAATGTATAACACGAGTGCTTATGACAAAACCTGTTAGCATATAATTACGCTTTAAATTGTACGTGTAAACTATTGTTAATTTACAATAGCTTTGTATTTAGAAGTTTTCTCTTCAATACCCATTTTTTAACAGTTACGTTTTTTAATGCTATCATCCGTTTGCAACATAAGTAACACTGCGATTTTTTGTCGTAAAGTGAATAGTTGGCACAAGCAACGTTCTGTTCACTAGAATAGGTAATAAACTTCGATATTAGTTTTAGAGTGGCGCTCAAAAGTGTCAAGTTAGTTTGGAACATGTTATTGTGGGCCTGACATAGGGTGAACCGACTTGTCTGCTCTTAATGAAACTAATGAATGAAGTATTTTGTTTTGTTTTATTTCATGTGGAAGGTTTGAACTTACGATATTTCTGAGTATGATGAGATTCTGAGTATACTTAGGTACAAACTTAATTTTTGTTTAGCTTGACAGAAGTAATTCCTAATGTGGGGTGTACTGTATTTTGTCGGTCGTGGGCTAATGTAATTTTGTTATAATGGAAATAAGGTGATATAATTATTGTGAGTTATAAACTTTATTTTCATACGTATATTTATTCACGCTTGTATCCCCCAGAGGGTAATTAGAAGTATATTACATACCTACATTTTCACCGCTATATTTTTGGTCTATCAGGTACTTATCCTAACATTTTAACGCTACTGAGCGTTTTTTAAGAGAAAAACTCAATTAAAATTTGGGAATTAAACCCAGGCTCTAATGACCGCATAGAAACATAACTGCAAACTTACGCCAGTATGCGTTTAGGAACCTTAAAATGTACATTGGAAGTCAGTTCACCAGCTCTGATGGGTAGGGTCGCCGGAACGCAATGGAGAAGCGTTTCAAAAAAGATAACTCAGTACATGGACTAATCATATTATATCGATTTATCACTACTAGATATAGTCTGGTGGTCGAACTTCAACCATAATTCATTTTCGGTTTATTTCATGGCCAGTTCGTATAAATTAAATTGTCATTCTAAAGACTTACGTACCATGACACGTCAACATATATAATAATACTGGACACAGCCGTTTTAAATTTGTAACATATATTGTTTCAAAATTTTTGTTCTCTGTACATCTTCCCTTTATAAACTTTAAGTACTCCAAATTTAACGATCCCCCGTTCGTGAAATTTTCATTGAAATGCGTTTAAAGAATTCTCTTCACCTATTAATATATAGATTACTATAACATTCACACTAGTATAACAACAATAGCATTTTACACTAGTTAAAACTTCTCCAGACGCAATGTTGACAGATAATAATATGAGTCTAAAGACTTCGATATATTCAACAATAGTGCTAATAATGCTTACAAAATAAAACTACGCAAATAACTCTTTAAAGACCATCTAAATACATCAATTGTTATCTGTAACGTAGATAATTGTGACGTTTATAGTTATTGAATAACAGTCAATGACTATTCTCGTTTCCTATCTGTTGTAATGTACCGTACAATTTTTTTTCTCACGGATCTCTGAGTCTTTTTTATCACGGATGCATCTCTATCTCTGCCGTACACGGTCAGCGAGAGGTGTTGGACTTTCTTCTGTAGGACATCGGCTATTACTGCGTGGTACGCGGTGTGCTCCTGGGAGGTGTCGTCGCCACCTGCTACGCCAAGAACGGTCTCGTGATGAGGCGAGGCAAGACACACCGCGAAGCTATCATAAGGTCCGTGGCCAGGGTCGCCCAAGTAGTTACAAGAATTCGGTGGCTAAGTCTCGAGTTAGCTCTCAACCCTCTTCACACACGCGAAGTGTACACCACGCAGCACCACGTCCACCTTTTGACGGCCACTGGTATGGGTAGCCTCTTGCTGAAAACCACCAAAACATGGCCAAAGTCATGTCATGGTATGGGTAGCCTCTTGCTGAAAACCACCAAAACATGGCCAAAGTCATGCCATGGTCCGGTGCAGGAGACCATGGAATTTTGCTGCCTCCTTTTGCGAGGAAGTGATATGTGCTGTTAGTGTATAAGCGATTGCTGGTTGCGGGAGACAACCTAGGGCATTATCTAACGTATGTCTAAACCCAGTAAAATCAACACGAACAGCTTCAGAAACGGGAAAATTTTGAGAGAACTCACCAGTCGGCAGCACCTCCGCGAACCCGGTTCATCAGAGCTAGTTTGGCAAGTCTCGACAAAAGTTCTATACAACACAAACAGGGGATCACACTCCATACCAAACGTGCGCGAAATGAGATCCATTAATTTTTAATATTTTTACGAGTGACAACGTGAACGCGCAACGCGGCCATTAGAGCTTGTTTTTTTGAGAGTCAGCGCACTAGATGGCACTGTTTGGAATTCGCTTCATGTACATAAGGGTATAAGGGGATAAGGGAAATGGGGATTTAGGTAATGATATTTGTATAGGAAATTAATAACGACTATTCCCAAGCCGCAACATATGCCAAAGAGGCCGAAGAAAGTGGACGGGATAGAACTACTGTTCTCTCGTCGTACAGAATACGCACCAGGTGCCGGAGAGTGCAAAATAATCTCCGGCCTACATAAGCGTTTGCCTGAGGGCAGGATTTCTTATCACCTAGCAGAAGCAGGCCCGAGACAGTAGGCCCGAGACGGGCACCTAACGATGGGGTCACTTGCTGAGCAGGCGGTCATGTATGACTGGGTTCACAGGGATTTCCTTTCCAGATTACACCTGAGTCCTAAATAATAGTTTAGTAAACTTTTTATATCATTAAAATATTATTACGAATAACCAATTTGGTTTTCATTTTGGGATTTCTTCGGATGACGCTCTTATTCGTCTATCTAATTCTATGGTTAAAAACATTGATAATAAGCGCAAATGTATTGGGATATTCCTAGATTTGTCGAAGGCGTTTGACACGGTCTCTGCCTACTCTTGTATCTAAACTGGAAAACGTAGGAGAAATCAGTTATATCATATTGTTTTGTAGTGTGAGGAGGATCATCCAAAACTGAGTATCTGGAACTTGAAAGAGCACAGAGAGCAATTTTAACAGTGATAACCTCAAACCTTTGACATACCCAACTACGGAAATGAGCGCCAAGCTCTCACAGCAAGCCAACTTTTTGTACTTCGTACAATAACGACTACTACAAAGTAAACGCCAAACCCGTACGCACAGGGTGTGTCGTAGTGAAGCATAGAACAACGGCCGCGAGCCGCCAATACCTACGGTAGTGAAAACACTCACAAAATCACACACACACACATACAGACACACGCACGCACAATTACACACCACACACACACATTTACTCATACACTTAAATACACAAACTCATAAAAAACATGTATATGTAATGTGTACACAAACTACTCCTGTATACCTAAGGAACACCGAAAATACAAGTAATTACCTAGTTTGGGTGGCAGCGGTTTAAATATTTGTGCAATTGTTTACCAGTTTACCTAGCTGAAGAATCATTTTGTACAATTCAACTGGCTTTTGCTGGTGTTTTGTGTGGTTTGTGTTGAAATGAAATTTTTATTTATCATTTAGTCTCTGGCATTAGGACCCCGTGATAGTAAACCGTGTTTTCGAGTCCAATATACCACCTTACCGTAAGCCGGTTTAAGTCATGAATTGTGCGCGTAACCACTCGTTAAGAAAAAAGGTAGATACATACTTCTGAGAATGAACATAATTATAGCACGACAATTACATCCTCGATCTCAGAGTATTATTCGAATTGGTTACCAAAAACAAAAATGAAAAGTGAATATTTCATTTTTAAATTAAATGGCGTTTAAGATAAGATACTGCACGGTTTCTTTCGAAGCGGCGAGTTTCTTATCCAGAATGCCCAGAACTGGACCATGAAACCTGGAAACGAAACCCCTTATATCATTTTACTACTTTGCACTTACGATGCACTATTACTCCAAAATAGTAGGTACATGAAGTAGTTAAAATGGGGTACATCCCATCATCATCATCATCAACATTATCAGCAAATGGTATCACGCTTGACATCATTCAACGGATGTCGTAAGTGTAGTGTATCAAAGCACCGATACACACAGGTATGAACGAAAATTAAAACAATGAAAACCAAGATCGTCCGTTTCATTCAGACTTCACTTGCGACGTTACAGGGGTGCGGGGAATAACTACAAAGGGTATGACTGCCGCTCAGATGGCCAGCCGCACAGCACTAGCGGTCATACATCTTCATGGTTACAGACGTGTAACTTACACACGCGATTACATTCTCGAAATGAACCGATCTATCTTCGGATTAAAAATTGGAAATCAAGCCAAACAAGTAACATTTATTGTGTACGAATATATAAAAATAGAAGCCGAATACTTTTCAATATTAACAAGATATTAATTTAAAAAAGAAAAAACCGTAGCAGAAGTTACTGTAAAAAAGAAAATAACACACGAACTTTTAAACTTTCGCGTTCAATTATATACTTAATTATATGTATTTATATATACGTGGATGACACTAAAAGTTTTGCGTAACTCATTAATAAAACAATTTACTTGTAAATTAGTATATTTACTGCTTTTCGAAGTATTCTCCATTAAATTTTAAACACTTTTTCATTCGGTCAAATCATTTTTGGAAACATGAAGACCATTCATGGTCATGGTTCAACATGAGACCAAAGCTATTACGGCCTTTAATTTTTGGGAAAATAAAGAAATCGCATGGTGCCAGGTCTGGTCTATGTGCGAGATGGGTCACTAGCTCTACCTTTTCAGAAGCCAAAAATTACTTTGTCTTGTTCGCGGTATGCGCCGAAGTATTGTCATGGTGCAATAGGATGCAACTTCTTGGTCGTTTTTCCCTAACTTTTTCAAAGACACTGGGCCACTCACCATTAACTGTCCTTTGGTCTTCAAGTGGAGTTGTGCAGACAGGACCCGTACGGGAGAAAAAAACGCAATAATTTTTTTGCCTACGTTTCTCGCCTGCCTCAATTTTGTTGGCTTGCCTTAGTTCTTGCCTTAGCTCTTACCTTCAAACACCCATACTGTTGCTTTCTTTCCGGCATGTAATAATATATCCATGTTTCATCTCCTATCACAATGTCATACCCAGCATTTGAACGTCCGTGATCGTGCTTTAACAATATTTTTTTACATCAATCAACACGATCGAGTCCGATTTTATTCTGGGGTGAGTTCATAAGGAATCCAGCGGCAACAAAGTTTTCTAAATTTTAAATGTTGATGAAAGGTTTTTTGAATTTGGCTAATACCAATCCCCGAATGTCCTTGAATCTCCTCATAGGTGATACACCAGTTTTCTTCAATTAGTTGCCTGATAGTAGCCACATTTTCCTCAGTGCTCGCAGTCGAGGGCCGATTTTCACGAATTTCATCATGGAGAGAAACACGGCCACTATCAAATACTGCGTACCAACGCCTTACGATGCTCAAATGAGGTCCTTCCCTCCCAAAAGCATTTTGAAGACGAGCAGTGCAGTCTTGCGGAGTCAGTGAACTTTTAAAATCATAAAAAGTCGCCTTCAAATCTTTTCGCGTTATTTCCAGTTTTGCTATGGACGACGAACTTCAACTTGTAATAAAATACAATGGACACGAATGAATGGCGATTTCCCGCCAATTTTTTTTTTCAATGTTTGCCTTCAATGTGCCTCAAAATACCCAAATCGCTTCAAAGGTACCTATAATATTTGATATTAAAAAGAAAATAACATTCGAAATTCAAACATTTATGAGCGGCCAGGAGTACAGAACCTTTAAGTGTGTTTATATATATATATATATATATAGTACCGACCCGCTCCAGCTTCGCACGGGTGTAATGTACATACTAATGTGTTGAACAATTATCGTCATATGACTATACAAATTAACACAAAATATTAAACTATGCGTGTATACCTTCCTCTTGAATTGCTCTATCTGTTGGTGTAAACTGAATTAAAATCCGTTGCGTAGTTTAAAAACTTTGTTTTATACTATTTAAAGATAAACGTGCCTGACGTTTATATAATTCAGAGGTATGTAATACCTATTCCCGTATAAATACATGATTAAGTACGAAAATAATACACTATAAAAACATTTTTTCACATATGTTATAACATTGACTCTCCGACCGTGTCTTTTAATAACTATTGTTAAAAAAAATTTTTTGTTTCTCATATAATTTATCAAACTACGTATTTTTTTTATTAATATAAATACTAGACTTTAGTTCCTTATTATTTATTTTCATTATACTGTATATCATATATTAGCACACTATAAGATTCGTCCATAAATATTTTCCCCACTTGTACATCGCACTGCCTCCCCCGCACCCCGTCACGTCGCAGGCAAGAGCCTAGTTTTACAGTCTGTTTATAATTGCCGAAACTCGCACCTCAGCCAGCATTAAATTTTTTAACAATTAGTTAATAAATACTAGTGTCAAAGATGAATAAAACATTTATTTTAATTATCACTTGGCTTTTATTGCCTAATATGCAATATATTAAAGTTATAAAGATATCAGCAGACCTCAATTAGCTTAATAGTTTTAACCCTAATAATTAGCACCCAACTATTAGACAATAGCGACCCAATCCGCATTAAATTGGAATAGAAATTATAGACCTGCCGAAACCAATAATTATCAGTTATAGGTTAACCTTTGATACAACAGACGCAAGAAATAATATGTATATGTATTTACATAATAATATGGTACATACAAAATGACATACGCCGAATACAATATTACAAACCAACAAAAAATATTTTATATACTAAATGAACAATTTTTGTCATTTGAAAGCATATAGTAGGTTGAAATTTTTTTTTTATATTGTATCTATGCAAATGTTAGATTTGTTAAACAATAATAATAACAAAAATGTAAATAATAGTGACCAATATTCTAAGACCACAAGGTTTAAACATAAATGATGTTTATTCATGATCGCACCACCTTACTTTCTGCTAAGTTTTTTTTAATCGTCAAGACACTAAGTTGGAATTGGAAGGATGCGAACACAGGTCCTTTCCCTTTTTTCCTTTTAAATCGTTAATTATTTTGGTATTATTTTGTTTTTCCAAATTCAGTTCAGAAATTAGCAACTTGTACCTGTTCTTCGTTTGTAAGTTCTGCTAACGAATTTGGGACTTCTTCGAAAAATGCAAGAGCTTTGTCAGCACCGACATTTAGTAAATACATTTTCTTCAGGAGAATTAAACGATGGGAGCTAGTTGTAAGTTAGGAGGAACTGCGAAGAACAGGGTTTATCACCACATCTAGTCTACAACTATAGCTTTATCTACAGTATTTTTTCCGGATAGTGTAAAGCAAGGATTCCCAAACTACTTTGGGACCCCTTTCCCAAAATGAACTGATACCTTAGACCCCGATAGCCAAAATACTCTAAAAATTCTATATCTAGTTGTTTTCGTATTGATACAAAATACTTACCAATTTAAAACTTTGCGGTTGGTTAAGTGAGTAAACTTGATATAATTATCTCATCAAAATTTAACAAAATAAACAGACATAAAATTCAGTAAATATCAAGTATAATTAATAAATTATTAATAGAAATTACGTAAAAATACTTAAGTTGATTTTCAAACGGTTTCTTTGTTTTATCAAAAAGTTTGTAACCACACTGAAGCCTTTAACGACTAGGTATGATGATGGACAAACTAAATGCACATCTAAACACAAAAAAGTGTTATACTATTTCTACAAAGAGAAATGGGAGACATATTATATTCAATTATTTACCTATTTTACTACCCATGGGTGCTGTAGCATCCAGAAGTAATTAATTTAAGTACTTACCTTCGTGAAAAAGATTAGACAACTGATGCAACATGAGAAACACAAGGTGACATGTAAATAGAAAAAAACCAAGTAGTGTTGCAACACGTAAAAAAAATATCGACACTTTAATAAGCAACAGGGTGACTATGCACCTTAGGTAGGGTCCTAGGGTTAAAAACAAAATAAAACTGTTAAATTTCCACAAGAGCTTATTTTTATCACACCTAGGTAAGGGATATTTTTAAGTATGGTGACGAACTTACTCATTGATAAACTTAGATAGACACTGTAGTATAGAAAATTTGTATATGGTTGTACCAATCAGCGTAAAAAACGTAAAGTTATTTCAAAAAATACTTAGAAAAATATTGAAACGTTTTAGGTACTTACGCTGTTACTTTTTCATAAACTGCAGAAATGTATGGTTACGCTATTAACGCGCGTATTTTGTAAATTCTTTTTCAGTAACTTTATTTAGCTATGTAATCATTTTGTAATCTCTTGAAATAAATTTAGACCTCGTCGACCTCAAAATCCGTTTTCGTTTATGCTGACCCCTGGGAAACCGATTTCGACCCCAAAGGGTCGATATCGACCACTTTGGGAATCCTTGCTTTTTTCCATGTGGAATACATGGAAAAACTCTTGAACACTGGACGTTTATAGATTTGAGTAACGAGACTCTCCAAAATATAAAACTTATAATGAGTATTTCTATCACCTTGGTGGCACAAAACTATTTCAAACCTACTTTGTAAACTATTTTTCTTGTCTAGTGCCAATGATTTTTTGGATAACCTATACCTACTTATAAAATAACAATGATATTATTGCTCCGAGCCTTTTTCCAACTAAGTTGGAGTCAGTTTTCAGTCTAACTACGAAACGGCCGAACTCCGGTATTTCATGTGAAACCACTGCCATCAAACCTTCACAACCCAAATACTAGGCGATATCGAAGTTCTGTAGTTAGACCAGGTTGTGGGACTTTATTTAGGGCTCCAACTACCCGTAACAAATGCTACAGATGCTTAACGTGCTCTCCTAGGCACAGATCTCAATGTGTAAAGAAAGGTCACCCATCCTAAGACTGACCTGGCAAGTATTACTTAACGTTGCAATGTGCTAACTCACTCCGTTACCACTTAGCCATGATATTACTCAAGGGTAAAAAAACACTAAAGCCAAATATTTTTAAATTGAAAACAATGGACATTTCATTGACGTCATACAAGAAAAAATACTTTTAAATACATTATTATTTTTCAACTTCTAAGTACGTTTGTTGATGCAATCACTAAAAAACACATTACTATTCTGATGTTTTAAAAATAATATAATCTCAACAATCAGCTAAGTTTCCTTTCACAATTCAGTTCATTTATATTTAATAGCCTTTAAGTTATTTATGTTTACTAGTTTTCGTCCGGTGGTCGAAATTCGACTATAATCATCACTGAAAAGGTACATGAATTTGCATGATTCTAATATTTTCTTTCACTATTATACATTCATGCATCGGAGATCTGAAATTAGGAAAAAAGTTTTAATTTCTTTTTTTTTAACACTAAACGTTAAATAGCTACTAAACAAACCAAAAAAGAAGAAAATTGGTTGATTGACGAGAAAATGAATCTTTGACTGTTTCGTCATCCTCCTCCGCGCCTTTTCCCAACTAACTTGGGTTCGGCTTTCAGTCTAACTAGGATACGGCTGAACTTCCATATTTTACGTGAAGTGACTGCCCTCAGACTTCCATAACTCAAGTACTAGGCGATATCGAAGTTCTTTAGTTAGACAAGGTTATCGCACTTTTTAGGGCTCCAACTACCCGTAACGAATATCACAGATGTTCGTATGGCAACCAGGACCAACGGCTTAACGGGCTCTCCGAGGCACGGAAGGGTCTCAATGTGTTAAGAATGGTCACTATTCCTAAGACT
This sequence comes from Euplagia quadripunctaria, assembly GCA_963859945.1. NCBI lineage: Eukaryota > Metazoa > Arthropoda > Insecta > Lepidoptera > Erebidae > Euplagia > Euplagia quadripunctaria. Next base: position 7,528,627 of record OY982585.1, read on the forward strand.
AACATGGCTAGTATTAATCGTCAATACAATTTGAAAAGTTTTAATGGACAGATATTGTGGCATCCTAGTTGTTCACTGGTGACATAACCTTTTAGAACAATACAAGTGCATATATGCAAAGAATATACACGGAATTGTGAGTCCATGGCTCAAGACTCGTAAACGAAACGAGACTCAGCACACAATATATTTGATTCTATTGCAATGAGGCCTACGTGTAAGGATAGTGTGCATAAAGGCGGGACGTGATACGATATCAAATATGACGCGAATGTAAATAGGCTATTAGTTTTTAATCAAGAATATCTTTCTTTTATGACTTCAAATAAAGATTTATAGATGATTATTGTAAAGATATCGAGACGTGTAACTACCTAGCAGATTTGGGTGTAGGGTTAAGTAATGCCTTATCAGATTCTTTTTAATTTTGGACTCTCTCCTTCACGAGTTTTTATTATATACTACATAATATATGTTTATATATTTATTTATATATTATGTAGTATATGTAATAGTATCATTATCACTTATTATATATATGTACATGTGTATGTATTATATTAGCATGTAGATAATAAAGTACTGTGGGTACTAAAATAATAATTTATCGGACTTAAAATAAATCTGTCTTAATCTCTGTGCATCTACCTTGTTTTGTCTGTACATCGCCCAAAGGTCGATTGGGAGATAATACCTACGGCATTAAGTCCACCTCTGTCACATTTTGTGCATAAAGTATAAATAAAAAAAAAAAAAAAAACTAATGCGATAGATGAAAGATGGGTGACCTATGACATAAAATCATGATCTTCAGTGCCTTAACCGTCGTTCCGTAATCCTAGCGACAACATTGAAGAAAAGTCAGTGTCTCCAAAATCTCAAATATCCTAACAAAGTCTTTTTACTTAAAACGTTTGATCACAACCATTTTGCCTGTACTCAGAACTAAGAAGATTAAAGAGTTATTATTACCTATTTGAATGATTGACTATCTATATCATGGTTTTGGTTTCGGCACCTGACAGATACAATACTGTAAACAGTGTTAACAGACTTGACAAATTACTGATCACCAAAAGATCGCAGTTCAATCTTAATTCAATAAAAGTTCTAGGTGTTCAGGGGTATTTTTTTAACAGGCTCTATTTTTTTATTAATTGGCTTCACTTGTAACTAACTGATAAGTCAACACGGATAGCACAATAGTCAAAGTTGTTGCCTCCTAGTCACACGCCGCGCTGATTTTTGGAATCGAACATTGTAGTCGGATAGAATGAGCTAAAAATCATGTCTATGAAGCTAGCGTAGCCAAGTCAAAATAATAGTGTAAAGTAACCAAAAATATAGTGTAAGTTTTATTACGGCCCTATGGCCGTAAAACTTACACTATATTTTTTTGCTAATTATTTGCATTTTTTTTGCCAAAGAATTAATTTTTTTGCCATAGCCATTTCCAAAAAACAATGGTCCTGCTGACTTGATACTTAAGCCAGCGTAGCCAACCCTATATCTCCGGATCTGTTACACCTATCAAAACAGGCTTTGTGGCATATTTTATTGCTAATTATTTGCTATTATTTGCCAAAGAATTGATTTTTTTGCCATAGCCATTTCCGAAAAACAATGGTCCTGCTGACTTAATACTTAAGACAGCGTAGCCAACCCTATATCTCCGGATCTGTTACACCTACCAAAACAGGCTTTGTGGCATATTTTATTGATAATTATTTGCTATTAATTGCCAAAGAATTGTTTTTTTTTGCCATAGCCATTTCCGAAAAACAATGGTCCTGCTGATTTGATACTTAAGCCAGCGTAGCCAACCCTATATCTCCAGATCTGTTACACCTATCAAAACAGGCTTTAGTGCATATTTTATTGCTAATTATTTGCTATTTTTTTGCCAAAGAATTGATTTTTTTTTATGGCATAGGGGGCAAACGTGCAGACGGGTTCACCTGATGGTAAATGACTACCGCCGCCCATGGGCACTTGTAACTCGAGAGTCACAAGTGCGTTGTCGCCCTTTAAGGTGGGAGTAGGAGAAGAGGGGGACGGGGGGAAGAGTAGGAAGAGGGGAGAGGGGGGGACGGGAATAGGGGACAGGGGAGGAACGGGAATAGGGGAGAGGGGAGGGATGGGAATAGGGGAGAGGGAAGGGTTAAGGCCTCCGGTAACCTCACTCACGCGGCGAAATGCAATGCAAACATTGCTTCACTGCCGGCCAGTCCCTGGCCTCATTTTACTCGCAATGTTATGTAGTATAGTAGAAAAATAGTTAACATGAGTTTCAGTGGAGGTGACACGCTTTTATGGAGTTTTAATACAATTATTATTACCATATATATAATGTATTTATAGTAACTTAATTCATCAGTTTGTAATATAAAAATCGACTGTAATTTTCTCCGTAATACAGTTTTCCGTTAGGGCAATTGTAAATAATCCAGCATAATTCTACATATTTTGTTTCCAATGTCTTTTAAATTTACCATCTTCTCTTAAATAATTTTTATAGTTCTGGAAGAAATTTTCAACTCGACTTGAAAAAAAATAACCGAAAAAGTTTCGATTAGTTAAATCATATTTTACAATGCATTATTTATTAAACAAACTGTGAATTACCATAAAACTAGATTCACACACAGTGTCAGAATTTTAAATATCTTCTGGTTTTACCGGTATGAGCAAAATAGTTCGTATATAACTTATATTTTTATCGGAAATAAGTCATTATTAAATAATTTGGACATTACACTTACTAAATAGCTTACAGAGGCTCTTCTGAGCAGTCTTAAACATAAATAAACTAAAAGTAATACTTACGAATCAGTTTTACGATATTTTGGTGATTAGTCGACATGTATAGCACTAAGGTGTGCTATACCTACTTTTCCCTCAAACAAGCGTGCGTGCGTATAAAAAATAATTCTTTGACAAACAATAGCAAATAATTAGCAATAAAATATACCACAAAGCCTGTTTAGATAAGTGTAAAAGATCCGGATATATAGGGTTGGCTACGCTGACTTAAGTCTCAAGTCAACATGACCATTGTTTTTCGGAAATGGCTAGGGTAAAAAAATCAATTCTTTGGCAAAAATATAGCAAATAATTAGCAATAAAATATGCCACAAAGCCTGTTTTGATAGGTGTAACAGATCCGGAGATATAGGGTTGGCTACGCCGGCTTAAGTAATAAGTCAGCAGGGCCATTGTTTTTGGGAAATGGCTACGGCAAAAAAATCAATTCTTTGGCAAAAAAATAGCAAATAATTAGCAATAAAATATGCCACGAAACCTGTTTTGACAGGTGTAACAGATCCGGAGATATAGGGTTGGCTACGCTGGCTTAAGTATCAAGTCAGCAGGACCATTGTTATTCGGAAATGGTTATGGCAAAAATATCAATTGTTGGGCAAAAAAATAGTAAATAATTAGCAATAAAATATGCCACAAAGCCTGTTTTGATAGGTGTAACAGATCCGGAGATATAGGGTTGGCTACGCTGGCTTAAGTATCAAGCCAGCAGGACCATTGTTTTTCGGAAATGGCTATGGCAAAAAAATTAATTCTTTGGCAAAAAAATAGCAAATATTTAGCAAAAAAATATAGTGTAGGTTTTATTACGGCCCTATGACTTTGCTACGCTAGCTTCATAGACACCCAAAAATCGTTCAAAAATGGAAGAATTGAGATAGCCGGTTTTTTATTTTTATTGTTATAGTTGCAAATATGCTAATTCTGTCAGACTATTGCCACTAAAGACAAAAATTAGTGTTATATTCAAGTAGTTGTTCTACGTGTAGCGATGGTTTTTAAAGAAAACAATAATATAAAGATTGGTCTCAATTCCAAAATTAACACTAACATCTCCCAAATTAAGCAACAACTAGATAGTAAATATCCAAGTAGATAAGTTTTGAACACAAACATAATTGCCGTTTATGTTCTAAATAGAATAAAATCAAAACCGTTTACTCTCTTTGACATAAAATCCATTTGCTTCGCAGACATTGCCACTGGCAACACGAAGCGTATGTAATATACTTTTAACTAGAAATAAAATAGAAATGGGGTCAAATAGAATTAAATATTGCTACTATGACAAGACAGATATTACTTTTAAAGTAAATATTTTTGTTCTTATTTTCAATGTGATAATATTTTAGCTAAATTAATTTTCCTGCCAGTATAGTGAGATGGAAGTTTTTATGTTTGCTGTTTATGACGTCAGTACACAGTGTTTACAGTAGAATAAAAATGTGGTTTTAAAGTGTATCTCCGTTGTTTTATATTTATTTATTCCTTTAGGGCGAGCTATTAAACCGTGTGTTTAACCTTCACAATTCTGTTTCGTAATGTTGTATAATAACTGCCAAATTACTAGGCACAGGCTTCCAACCATTACGTTCACATAATTAAAGATTTTTTTCTCTATTACTTAGTAGATAGACAGATACTCTTTATTGCACACCATAAATAGGATACAATTAAAAATAAATACATTAGAAACAGTAATACAATAGGCGGCCTTATCTCAGTCTGCAATCTCTTACAGGCAACCTTTAGATGGACTATACTAGGAACAGGTAATTTGTGGTGCACATTTGTCTTATTAGCACTTGAGTGTACGATCAGAGAAGAAGAAAGAAAAAAAACAGCCCCATCGTAACTTAGCCCAATAAACATACAAAACCATTGTTACTTAGGTAAGTTCCTACATCATACATTAACATATTAAACAGTTATATATTTATAAAAGTTGATGATATTGAAGTAGAGAAAATAGTTTGTACTGACCCACAAGGGTAGTCCATAGCCAACTAAACTGGAATTGTGCGGGTTAGTAAGCTTTGCGAACCTTCTAGAATATTATGGAAGATTCTTAGTTATAAAGGTTTTCTTACAATGTTGTCATGCTCATTTAAGTAAGTGATAATATTATAATTAATTTTTAATACGCATGTCAGGCAGCCATGCATAACAAGTTAAATCCCACCTAATGCGGTATGTAACTTGGTTTTATTTAATGGTAAGGAAATACCTACAGCCTGTCCAGTAGGTGGACGAGTCGGGAGTCATTAATTCGGTGTTTTGATTGAATCCCAGAAGGCTCTTATATCTCACATAGCCTATAATTACATACTATATACTTGGAAGTGATCAGAGAAGTTAAATGATTATGAATTTTTAATATATACTACATTACAGTAACTTGTGTCTCTTTGTAAATTTGTGTATTGTTTTGTTTCATGATTCAATTATCACAAAAATACTAAATTGTTATCACGCATCAGTTCATAACAACATTATAATCACCAACTGTATCGAAATCAGATCACGTAGTACGAATAATCGAGTATTCGATTGATTATATCGTTAAACTTGCGAACTAGAATCGTTTTGGTGTGTGTTATCTGAAAATGACGGCGTACCTCGCTTTTATAGTTTGTACTGGCATACTAAGCGTTTTCCGCGAGTTTGAATTTCTTCAAATTATTGTATTCATCGTAGTTCCTATAAACTTTGATTGATAGTTTTGACACACCCCCATAAATCGTAAAAATCTTCTATATAATATATCTTCTATAAAATATGAATTCGTGAAGAGAATTCTTTGTATGTATTTTTCATTAAAAAAAAAATATTTCGCAGCAGTACAAAAAGCTAAAATTTTTAACAATGAGTTACTAATTTAAAAAAAAAATACGTGAAAACGGGGAAAACATCAAGCTACACGCGTCCAGTATACATGTAGACCTGTCATGGTACGGAAAGTATAACAAAGACAGTTCAACTTATTCTGAAATGAATAGGTAAAAAATACACAAGGCACACTGAAAGTTTTACGTTCCTGGCCGCTCATAAATGCTAACTTTTAAACTTTCCCGTTCCATGATATGGCGACGACTGCAACCACCGCAACAGTGCAACCTGGTCGAAACGTCAGGCAATTCAGAGGTATGTAATACCTTTTCGTGATCGCTTTAATTCCCGTATAAGTACATAAATATAAATATACTGTTGAGAATAAGTATAACACTCACGCACATTTTCGATATTTTTCGAAATCAAAATATTAAAAATATCGAAAATGTGCGGGTGGATGAAGAACCTTCTACCTCACGATCTCGACGACGGAGGGCGTGCACCGCTGAGCCAGTCAGCCTGTGACCACGGCCAGTGCAACCTGGTCGAAACGTCAGGCAATTCAGAGGTATGTAATACCTTTTCGTGATCGCGTTAATTCCCGTAGAAGTACATAATTATAGGTAATATGAGACACATTATAGAGACATAATAAATGATATACTCGTATTTCTTTTCTGTCAAGGTACATAATGATAATGAGATGTGCATTGTAACACTAATTATGAGGTATACTAAAGTGTATTTATTGCATTAACGAAATAAAACCCCAATGGATGTGAATTAAGGTTGTCAATGTACAGATGTGATTTGATGTATCTTGATGATGACTCCTTAAATTTGGATGTAGAAGTAAAACAGCGATTTCGACGTAATAAACTTAGACAAGACAGTATTTGGACAATATTACATTTGGAATCGTGAAAAGCGAACAATACAGGACAATAAAAAAGGGGATATAAAAATTATATGCGCTAAGAGCGAGGGGTGTGCAGAAGTGTTAATCTATGTTTTAGAATCCAGATGGCCCGTGCTCCACGTCATTGCATACTCCTTTCCTGCTGTTATTCTCGTACGCTAAACACTGTCATTCTTAACAATGGATAATAAATGGTCTAGTGGTTAGTGATGGACAAATAATTTTGGAATGAGCATGATCATTTGTTCTGTGCCTGGGTGTAATTTAACTATAATATGTATTTAGAAACATATGAGTATGTTTATCAGCACTCTGGTTGCCATAGTACAGGCTCTGCCTCCTTTGGAATTAGACGGCCTTGTGTGAGATGTGTTAAATTTATTATTATTATTACTGTCAATTTTTTAAATGTAAATCACCCGGAAATTACAAAATATCAATAAACAAGATTAAGTGCCTTACCGTATATTATAGCAAATTGTAATATTGTGTTTAACCCTTAGTTACTCACATAAAGTAAAATTAAATAACTGGTCACATTCAGTTTATAAAGACCTCGATAATTAGGACAAATTTCACATTTTTGTAAACTGTAAATGAAGTAATGAAAACATGAAACTGCAACCTGCACAAATATTGTCGAAAACAAAAAAGATCGAAACTGAGGCACATTTTTGGTACATTCTTAGCATAAAGTGATATTAAGAGCCAAAAACGTGTAGTAATCCACAGTTTCACAGTTTTTTCTACTCTTAAATGCTTATGCCTAAATTTAGAACTCTCTTTACATTTTGTGAAAACTTTTTATATAATCTTTGTCGAGTATTACGAAGCCACCGGGTCACGGATATCGAAATGCTCAATACGTCATTATTAAGACGAAGGGGGTTAAGACGAATTGAATTAATATTTCTAACCAATAAACACCCGTATTTCTGGTTCAATACGTCTCAGACAGTGACGTACTGCAGTAAGGTTTCAAGTTGCGTTTAATTTGACTTAACCTGCGGGGACGTACTGAAATAGCATTTCGACATACGCTACCACGGGTCTACGGAGACGTTTCAACTAGCCTATTAGCTTGTTAATTATATAGATAAAGTAAATACACAATCTACGTAATTAAACCCTCAATTCCATAGAGTACATAATCTATAGAATGGATTATACTAAAATGAGACCGATTTTTACTATCCATGTATTAAAAACCGTAAATGTGCTTAGAACTTTACATGGGAGAGTCATGCTTCGGCACGTATGGGCTGGCTCGACTCCGCGAGATACCTCGGCCTCATATAAAACCGGCAGTGAAACAATGATTGCATTGCTTTTCGCCGCCTGAGTGAGGCTACCGGAGGCCTTAACCCTTCCCTCTCCCCTATTCCTGTCCTTCCCCTCTCCCCCCTCTAATCCCCCTCTCCCGTCTTCCCGCTCTTCCTGCCTCTCCCTCTCTTCCTCTACTCCCACCTTAAAGGGCGGCAACGCACATGTGACTCTTGAGTTACAGGTGCCCATGGGCGGCGGTAGTCATTTACCATCAGGTGACCCGTCTGCTCGTTTGCCCCCTGTACCATAAAAAAAAAACTCTAGACATTATAACTTATACTACAACCAGCTCGTTAAGTAATAAAGAAAGCTTATTTTTTACATACATTTTGGCGTAAAATATCCGCCATTTTATTTTTTTACATTTTATATATGCCCAGTATGTAATGTAATGTAGGTACTTATACTTGCGCAATAAAGAGGAATCTAACGACATATCAATGATCGAAATTGGTTAAGAGACGTGCTCTAATTTCCGCTTGGTGTAATATATTTGCATTGGTTTGTGTTTTTACGATTAATATGTGTTTATTTACAAAAAAGTGGATTTAATTTTGTTTATCCGTATTCTAGAGAATAATTGGTTAAGCCGTTTTGTAGTTATGAGAGAATATTGGGTTGGATATACATACATACATGTCAAACTTATAACCCTCCTTTAGGGCTTCGACGCAGTAGGGTAAAACGAGCATATAACGAATTAAAAAGTGAGGTAAAATGTCCTCTTATGTTTCTCTATAAATTACATTAAATCTGGCAGTTTAATTAAAATGTTGTGACTTTTTCTCCGAAGTTGTGTTGTTTTTAACCGACGAAAAAAAAGGAGGTTCTCAATTCGACCGTATCTATTTTTTTTTATGTTTGTTCAGTCCTCTCGTTATTTATGATTTTTTTTTTGTTAGATAGGGTATACCTCAAGGGTGGTTCCATGTCAAGGAAGTCAGGGTCTGATGATGGGATCCTGATAAAATTGAGAGAAACCCTCGAAAATTGTAGGAGCGAATAGTGTTTCTGTTTACTTTTCATTACTTTATCAGGTATTTGCGTTTAGAAATCATCACATCATGTAGCTGAGCTGATGATAAAAAAAAAAATATAAAATAAAAATCTTTTTAACAAAACATTAAACCGACGAAAATAACCAAAAAGCAAAAAATAAATAAACTTTTTAAGTCTTAAGTATTGAGCTTATTTACATAAACTATAAAATTTTATATAAACTTATTTTGAGTCGGCGCCACAGCTGGTTTGCACTTAACAGTTTATCTCCGTCGCTAAGATTCAAGCTAAAAGCTTTTAAATTTGCCCATTCGTCAATCAACTTCGTATCATCGATTTCTATATTTATTTCTACAAATAAAACTTTTTTTTTTTATATCATACCATGGAGCACTTTCAGTGATGTTTGGTAAAATCATCCAGTCGAATTTGTCAAAGTCCTTCATTGATTTTCTTTCTATGTAGGATTTCATTTCCCTGTAAAAAATTATACAATTATTTTCGAACTCGATTTTCGTGTTTTCGTCTTGTTTGTTCAAAATACTTTGAACCTTAATGGGCACTAAGTTGGCATTTAAAGACGTCAATATGTTTCTAGTTTCTAACCTTTCAATATTTCCGTGGAAAACGTACATCACTGAACATGAGAAACAAGTATGCCTCTGATAGTGGATTTTAGAAAAACTTTTTAACCGAAATATTGTGTTTCAGTTTCAATTCAGCGGCTACGCAGAATTCCTTGAGAGCTTCTGTGCGAACTGTATAAACTGAGAAGAAGTTGTACATTTCCAAATCTTCGTCTCTACAGCAATAACAAGTAGATCGCAACCATGGTGCACAGCGTTGGGAAGTATATAGCAGAACACCCTATGCTAACAATGTTTAGATAAAGTTTACGTTTCAGCTTGTAGAAGATATTATATGTTTGCCGCAACTGTCGAAATTTGTGTTCCAGTTCTCAACAGAAGATGCTACACACTTCGATAGAAGAGCATGGTCTCCAAGTTGCCTCATTATAATATCAACAATTGTGTCAGATGTCTCATTTTCAGTTGATTCAATTTCAAGGAGCTTCGATGTGATATCGTTTTTTAGTTTATCAAAATACTGAATGATGTTGGGGAAATAATTTTGTGCAGCCGTGATAACTAGCATCGGTAGATACACTTATGATTAATGCAATAACTATTAGATCACGTTTGAGTTCAGCAATTGATAGAGAGCTCAAAACGTTTGCAGTAGCTGTAGCTTTCGTGCGATTACATGTCATGATTTTTTCGCATTTGACTCCGAAAACATTAATTAGTTAAGGATATTACTACAATCCAAAGAATTGAATGACATGTGGTAATTAACTGTGTAGTTAAACCTTCAGCTGCTCGAATGAGGTTTTCTTCTGAGCTAGGTCTAGTTTGTTCAAATAATGCCGTGATGTTTGAACTACTACTAGCTTGACCATTTGAATTAGTTGTGTTTTTGTGTGTTTAGGTGCTCTTTAATGTCGGAAATAATTACAATTGCAAATAAAGGTAATTTGCAATTGAAATGTGTTAAGAGCAAATTGTGCACAGCAATTCCCAGTCATAATTTCCTCTCTTCAACATAGGATATTTGCTTTGCACTTTGTTGTTAAGCGTGCATTTACGCTTCGGCATTTTGATCTGAAAATAAATAAATAAGATAATACATATCATGTGAAAAAATACCAGGTATTTATATGAAATGGAGGACGAACGAAATTTCCGAGAAAATTTAATAAATACACGGATTTGTTTTTCAAACATATCAGTGAATAATTTCATATTTCATATAATATTCGGCCCCGGCCAGTCGTGAACGAAACGAATCCCACTTATTTTTTTAAAATCTCATGTTTTAAAATGGAAATAATTATTCAGTAGACGTAATAGTTACATCTACAGTACCTGGATGTAAGTAACTTATCCAAGTAAGAAAACCCAAAGAATTATACATTTCACGCGTAAGTACAACAGGAATGAATGAAAATAAATGAGAAGGCTTTAGATCTGTTTCATGAGTTTATTCGTTTATCGAGAGAACGCTTCAACGGTTTAAAGCAGCTGTCTTGTATGTGTTCTTATTAATTCATCTTAATGAGAACTTTAAACCTAATAAAATACAGTAGAACCTCTGTAAATCGAACTAAATCAAAATCAAAATTATTTATTTCAAGTAAACCCATTGTAGGTATTTTTGAATTGTCAGGTCCTCCTGACACAACAAAACCGACTCCTGTCAGTCAGTATAAGTCGGTCGTGAAGCTAGTTGCCTGTTCCAAAACGTAGATCCTATGGAGAAGAACAGGCAAGCGACTAAAAGCGACATACCAAAAAATTCGAGTTCGGCAAATTGTTAAAGACGGTAACTTAGTTCATTTTTCTTCGAGCTACATAGGTAATTAGTTTCAAACTAACGAGTTGTAAAAATTGTAAAATTTAACTTGCTATGTTCGAGGTACACTAAATTTATTTTTTCGAGTTAAGTATATACTGAAATCTAAAATGGATTGTAGGGATTCACTGGTTTAAATTTCAAGTAATGGAGCTTTTGGGGCGTGAAGGGAAGGGAACAAAAGTGTTTTTGAGTTATGGAGGTGTTCGACTTATTGAGGTTCTATTTTACTAACTTTTAAACTTTCGCGTTCCATGATATAATTATGTATCTAAACGGGAATTAACGCGATCACGAAAAGGTATTACATACCTCTGATTTGCCTGACGTTTCGACCAGGTTGCACTGGCCATTGCAACCAGGTTCTACTTTGTTGTTGAATATGTGTTGTTTAAATATTTATAAGAAATAACAATGAAGAATTGAAGTACCTAGGTAATTATATTATACATAAGTTCATTAAATAGGTTGGGTAAGAAATAATTTTAAATAAGTAACTACTAATTATAAATATATTTTAGCCACAAAAAACTAACAAATAAAAACTTTAACAAAAAATTAAACCGACGAAAGGAGAAGGGAACTGAGAGAAAAATACTTGAAATGAAAGAAAGCGAGAAATATGCTTGTTAGAATAGCTAAACTTCTACACTACATTTTCACAAACTGGCATAATTTGTTTTTGTCTCGTCCGAATCATTGCATTGTCAATCGAACGGTAGTTTATACAAAATCTTTGGTGTAGTTGTAGTTAATATACTCAAAAAAGATCAAAAAGTATTAAGCGATGGTAGCGTAATGGCTAAGGCGTCAGATTTTCAATAGGCATCACTGACATGAACCCGCTCCTAACACAAGCATTTCGCTTACTTGGAGGGGTTAACAAGAATACTAGCAATGTGTCCCACTTTGCTGGTATTCCTTTAAAAAAATATGATGGAAACTTACGTAAATGGCTGTGCCGTAATATCGAAGTGATATCAACCCGCGAAAAACCTGCGTGGTGCACTTGTCTGCCTGAGTGCAGAGTAAGTGACTGGCAGTAGTGGTGGGTGGCGGCGCGGTGGGGACCATTCGGTCTTCTCTCGGTCATCGGTTATTGCACCGCCGGAGTTAGGTTAGAATCGGTTTACGATTACCGCATGATTTTTTAAATAAGTTTTGTTTTTATTTATTGCTTACTTATCTTTCAATTAATTGGGATTTCCCTGACACAAAAAGTGTGACACTTTTTGTAATCCCCGCCCGGTAGCTCCCCCAACGCCCTTTAAACTAGGACAAATCCAGGGAAACCCGAACGGATGGCAGCCCTGTAAAACCTAGTAAAGCTCACAGCAAACAACACTTACGGTTTTATTGTTATGTTTCTACTGCAGAGCTGTTACGATCATTTTTAAAGGCTAACTATCGCGAGGGATTTGTGTTCTTATTACCTTGGTTATATTATAAAAAATAAATATTTAACATATCAGACTAAATACTACCTAGTTATTAGTAAACGATACCAAATTAATACTTATAAGTAGTTTTATCACTTAATATTCTAACAATCTAATCATGAGAATTGTAAATTAAAAATATATTAGGAACAGAGTGAAGCTCATCACACACTGTTCCGTCACGGTAACGGCACGGCTCCACCTCAGCAATTAAATTATCATTCAAATCTGAGCTTTAAAACGTGGTTGTATAATACATTTCAAAGTGAAAAAGCCAACGGCGGGCAGTAAGCGCGCTTGCTGCAACCATACAACTCGACTCGCAGCCGGCACGCTGTAAGCTCGCGGTTAGCTCGCTTACAGCGCGCGGTCTGCGTGCTTACAGCGCGCCGACTGCGAGCCGCCAGAAAAAAAACATCGCGTCGTGTCGCACATGAAGACGATGAAATTAGCTTGCACCTCGCGGGCGGCGCGCGGACTGCGAGCTTGCACCTCGCTGGCGACGCGTGGTAAAGCACGCTGCCGACCAGCGGTATCCTTAATTTCAGGCGGCGCCGTGGTGCAGCTGTGCCGTTATAGTGTATGATGACCTTAAAAGGGCCATTAAGACCTTATATAAGAATTTCCGTTATTGTTTAATATAAGATCAATAAACATGTTATACGCACAAATACTCCATAAACTAAAGACTTTCGTAAGCTTGTGCGAAATTATTTTTTAAACTGTCATGACTTTGACACATATTAGATGTCGGGACTTAACCGCAATAATGTTTATAAGTTGTAATACCCTTTTGGTTACCCGACGTCTTGATCGCATTGCGTCGATCGTGGTCAGGAGTGAACTGATGAGAGCTCAGCGAGTGCGAGTTTCAGCAACTATCCGCACTTGGTCTTCGTACTAACATCGTAACCAAAAAGGTATTGTACCTAACAAATATTATCGCGATTAAGTCCCGAGTTACACATCGAATTGGCAGACACCGGAAATTATTATTTTTACTATGAGTATGACGGAGGGGTATGATCAATGATCATTATTCTCAATAGGGCCCATAATTCCTCACTTTCTAACTAGATTATTACAAATAGATACACGACTATTAGCTAGCTACGTATATCGCTAGGAACGCGTGACGGTTTCATTATTCGACCGCTCCGTTCAACTGCCGCACAAAAAGTGTCGGGCGCGCCGCTCGGTCTTTAAACATTAACTCGTCACGCGCTGACAAGTGGCGCTAGCGTTGCAGATATGACGTAATTGCGAAAAGTATATATAAAAAAAAATACTTTCGTAGTATAAGTAAAAAATAAAGGTCTTAAATTGACATAAACGCCTTTAACAAGAACATTTTTAACCAGATAATGAGCATCTCAATCATTAATTTGCAAGATTGCCCAAAAGTCAAGATTGAACAGTGACACCGTCTTGAACATCCATATTTAAGTGTCTCTTAAGGACCTACTTAAACCTACGGTGTCAATGGAGTGTAAAATCTTATTCCGTCAATATCGTGGGTATGAGTGTTCAGGTAAGTACCTACATATATTACTTTCTTTCTACTTTGACTAGTATGAGTGTTAGAAAGAGAGAAAGAAAGAGAAACGTTTATTCGGACATTCACAGGACCGTAAACAATTATTACAATAAAAATAAAAGAAAAATAACCGAAGTAATTAAAGTGCCCTGTGCAATGCCAGAAAAGGCACCTATCTCAGCGTATTGCTGCAGCCTGTGAGACTGCAGCGCTGGTATTATGATAGGGCCTGCACCCGGCGACATCACGAGCCCATTAAGTATTTATGTGTGTATCGTAAAAATTAGCAAATACAACAAACGCCAGTCTGGCCGTGTAAGTCGTGTGAGTAGTGCAGCGAGATGTTTATAAAGATGTGAGTAAATACAATACAGGCAATATTATAAAAAAATAAAAGAGAAAAAAACTAAATAATAAAAACAACATAAATAGGTACATGTACACAGATACATATAGATATACACATACAGATTTAAATACCATTTAAACATACTTCTAGCACGTAATCAGCTAATTTCAATGATCAATTTGCGGGCCGGCAACTGATCAAATACTTTCATATTTAATCTGTGTGGCTCGCATGTACAGTACTTCACTAGCGTCTCCACCTCCTTTGTTTATGACAATGGAAGGGAAACCACGCAGCGCGAACGCAGTATTTGTCACAGGATGGTATTTATACCTTCGCTTCATTCATTCATAGATCGAACGACGATGGAAAATTTGGGAAAAGATAAGACGATACCAAAATTTAAAGTTGACGATAAGTTCCTTTTATAAATAAAATGACCGATGACTATTTTATTTATTATTATTTTATATTATTTATTTCTATGAGTCGTGACAAGATCAAGAAACGCTGTAAAGCGCCGTGTTGTGTATGTTATTTGTTGTTGCGTAACTTGTGAGGTGTTTAGTGTGGTGATAAGAGAATAATGTGGTTCAATTTGTGAGGCGTCATGGAGGAGAAATTGCGAAGGGGGCCTCCGTGGCTCATATGAGTCGTGTAAGTGGATGACGTGTAGCTAGAGAGAAAGGTATGATATCAAATATGTTGTTTTTGAAGGTCAAGCAAGTACTTTTTGTATCTAATACTAAAACTGTAAACTGATTTTAGGGTACGAAGCGGCGGTGGCAGGTCATTCCAGCAGGGGGTTGCTGCGAGTTCGAAACTGCCTCTAAAGGCAGCAGTCCTGTATTTCGGTGTACTCATGAGGTAAGACGATGCTCTAGTCGCATATAGGTTATGATCCTTGGACCATGACAGTTTTTTATGTAGATATTCCGGCTTACCGGTCAGTACTGTTCCGAATAGTAACGTTGCCAAGTGAAGCTTCCTTCGCGACGACATCTTCATCAAGTTTCCACGATTTAAGAATGGCGTGACATGTGAGCGAGGAGGGATGTTGAAGCAGTATCGAGCGCATGCATTTTGTACTCGTTGTATGAGTCTCTCAGTTCTACTGAGCAAGCAGGCCCCAAACACAGTGTCAGCGTAGTTGAGCTTGGATAATATGAGTGATTCACAGAGCATTATGCGCATGTTGACACTGATGTAGGGACGAATCCTATAGAGTAGCTTCAGACGGTAAAAACAGTTGCAAACAGCTTCGCGTACATGAGTTTCGAACTGCAGTTGACCATCAAAGACTACTCCAAGGTTGCGAGCTTCAGTTACACGTTCTAGTGAACAGTTGTCTAACCTAATGTTTGGTTGTTGGCTGGCGATTTGTTGTATGATGTTTCTTGTGCCCATGATCAGATATTTAGACTTGTTAGGGTTTAATACTAGACAATTTCTTTTTGCCCACTGTGATATGCTGTCTAAATCCTTGTTTATTTTATTTACAGCATCGAGACTGTCTTGTGGATGGAAGGAATGATAAACCTGAAGATCGTCAGCGTACATGTGGAATACACAATGTTTGATGCAGTTTATCACATCGGCGCTATAGAGAATGAACAGTATTGGGCCGAGTATGGAGCCCTGCGGGACCCCTCTGTTCAGCTGCTGGTAAGAAGACGAGATCTTATTGCCTTCATTGTCACCAGAGACTTGTACAAACTGATATCTGTTACACAGATAGCTACTAAACCATTGAACCGCCTCTATGGATACCCCATAGTATGACAGCTTAGAGAGGAGGAGGTCAATGTTAATACTGTCAAATGCACGGGAAAAGTCTAGAAGAGTCAAAATGGTACCCATGCCCCGGTCTCTAGCTTCCAGGATATTATCCACAACATCGAGTAGCGCAGTGGTGGTGCTATGACCTTTATGACCTATGTTAGTAGGTATAGTGTAAGTGATGAGTAGTTAGTGCTTAAGTGCGTAGATTCTTTTGTAACTGTAAGAAAGAAAGATAGAAAGAAAAGAAAAAAACATTTATATATTCAGCATACAAAGTTAACACAGACTTATAAACATAATACTAAAAAAACGAAAAATAAATAAAACTACCTTCTTTAGCTCAGCACTATGCCACTTCGTATAAATACCTGAAGCGGTGCTGATATTGTTGTTGTGCTGTGATGTAGTTAGTGTTGATAAGATTTAAGTGTCTTTAGGGGTTGTTTTTTTTTAATTTTTATTTTTTTAAAAGAGTACTTCCCAATTAAGGATGATTCCTGTGTCGCGGTCCACTTTACAAACATTCTCATTTGCGTATCATTCACCTGGGTATGATAGATCATATATATGTTGTATAATAATATTCATTTAATGTTAATCTACTATTGAGTTTAAAATATCTATCACTTAAATACCTGCCCTGAATCAGATCTAATAATATTCCTGGAAAGGTTGTCTTGAAAAAATCGACTTGAATTATAACACCACCAACTGTTATATCTAAAGGATTGTGAAAGTATCTGTAATTTGTTTTAAAAATCGCGTTGAAGTTATTTTCAAGGACAGCACTTTTTTCTGAATGAAAAACATATTTTACACTTAGGTAAAATACGTCCTTTTCTTTACTCCTGTGGCGACATTCATATACAGAGAAAAACATACTTCAAGTCATCTAACGAAGACACACCGAACTACGGAGTAACTACTAATCCTGCATCGCGCTATGAAAGTTTTCGCGCCGATTTGTATATATAGAACTTCCCAACATCAACCGTTGGGTTGCAGCCTTCCAGGCATGATCACCTCGCCTGATCAGAGGATCCTCCCTTTGTGTCGGAGGGATATAACACCCGTTCCTCCACACCCCCTGACAACGTGGAAAATTTCATGATGATCGGTAAGTGTTTATTTAATTTGTTACGCTTCTATAAATTTAGGCGTGAAGGCGTCGCAATAAAGAAACAAACAATCTCACACTCTGATTTATACTGTTAGTCAGGATAGGTATAATAAAATTCATAACAAAGATACTCACAGTAAAGGAATAGGTGCCTCAAATAGAAATAAGTTAGTAAGGTTTCTCATACAAACAGGCAGTACTTCTATTACGTTCCGAAACACACCTTACAAACATTCTGCAAAAAATAAACAATTTTAGATGCATAAATACGTTCTTCTATTTTCTGATGCTAATACTTCATTTAGTGAGGAAGGAAGAATTTCTAAAGAATCACGGAGGGGCTGTAACGGAAGTTGTTGCGTCCCTCACATCCAGTTGCGGCTTTGCAACATCGACGCCCTCTGGAAATTGCTTCCTCTTTAGTTTTTTATCAGATGCCACGATAAACGTTAATATTTCAGACGTATTTTGTCCAGGGTTTTCTTGTGGGAGTTAGTTGATTGTCTTCATCATTTATTAAGGTTATAGAAAACATTTTCGATAGTAGACATTAATATTGAGACGTGAATACAATCTTGATGATTAAAAAACAAAAACGTTTGTCTTGTTTTATCACAAAGGCAATATCCCACATCCTAGGGAGATGTTCATAGCAGTTATTCACGTTGAGATATTATTTTAACAAGTCTATATATCAGTGAGTAAACATCATCACTACATATTATAAAATAAAGTCCCCCGCCGCGTCTGTCTGATAGCGATAATCTCAAAAACTATTAAACGGATTTTCATTTTCAATAGGCAGAGTGATTCATGAGGAAGGTTTAGGTATATAATTTGTTAAGGTTTATGTAAATTGATTGAAATATGATGATGATTGTTGAAGATGTCTCTGCTACCCGTGCGAAGCCGGGGCGGGTTGCTAGTTAATAATAATAATTACTTCCCACATCTCACACACGGTTGTTTGATCCCAAGCTAAGCAGAGCCTAGACTATAGTAACCAGACTGCTGATGAACATTCAACTAATCTATGTAGTACAAATACATTCCTTTGATGGAAACGAGAATATTGACCGTATTTTGTGTTGGCGCAATGGTAAGTAGTTATAGCAAGTTATGTACGATCGTTTTATTTAAGAAACTATTTAAATAATTATATAGTACATGTTATCGACTCCTAAAGTGATCTCTTGCACTCGCTTGTGCTGTCAGAGCATTAGACGAAGAAGGAACATGATCATGCTACACTACATAGTTAATACTATAATATAAGGTTGACGAAGAAAGTACTCAACCATCTTCAAGTCATTCAGGGTTTCTACCAAACTCAACACAGTGAAATTGATTGATTTATCTCTATGCAAATCTATAATTTGATCTTAGACTGCGTTTGGTAGAGTTGCTAAGAAGTTTCGCATGAGAGTACACAGAGCCTGAATGTAAATTAAACCTACACATACTGTATGCAAACTGTAAAATTCAAACCATAAACAGTTT
Organism: Euplagia quadripunctaria; assembly: GCA_963859945.1. Classification (NCBI taxonomy): domain Eukaryota; kingdom Metazoa; phylum Arthropoda; class Insecta; order Lepidoptera; family Erebidae; genus Euplagia; species Euplagia quadripunctaria. The sequence continues at coordinate 7,547,662 of OY982585.1, forward strand.
TATGTACATGGTACATTTAAGGCACATGATAACATGGGGATAATGTTAAGTATACAATGTATCAGATTCCTTGTTGCTACTGAAACTTTTCTAACAGAAGAACCCAACAGCAATTTGATTTTTTTATGATCGCAGGCACACAATCCTCAACGTATATTACTTGAGCAACTAGACAATCTAAGGCTTATTTGTTAGCAAACTGATTGTAATATTCAATTAACTTCTAATGAACTTACCTAAAATCTTTAACCCATATTGATCAAAACAGCGTAAATATCATTACAACAAGAACCATAACTCAATAACAATGACAACGAACAAAATCATTGGTTAGCAAGCCACTTAATATCCACTGAACATTTTAGGGTTACAAATTACTGGGAAACTCCAGCTTTGAACGGGTTAAGTGGGCTTACAGTTCAAATTTATTGATAAAAGGCTTTAACGGCTGAATTGTGGCCATCTATGTCGATAAAATTAAAGTTTGCAGTTTGTGTATACAGTGTAAAATATTAATGGCGAATATTGAAGGACTTCACTATTTTTTTTTATTTGAGAAATTTTCATACACATTGCTGATAATACAATTAATAAACATTTTTATGCGACAAAAATGTACGGGCCCCTTCATGTAAAGCGGTTATAATACATAGTTTGAATTCACACTTTTAAATCAATCAAATCATATTTATCATATATATATTTATAATCAATTCAAATAAAAAAATAAGAGCGGATAGAGGTCCATTTAAATTTGCAACAAAGTTCGAAAGGTTGACACAGTAGAACCTTTGTAAGTCGAATTTCGATAAGTCGAAAACCTCCACAACTCGAAAAAAATATTCGTTCCCTTCCCTTCATATCCCAAAACAACCATTGCTCGAAAAAGATTTTTAATTTATTTTTCCTCTATAACTTCAAAATTGCATGTTTCACTCGAATATTTCTTTAAAAAATCCGCCTAAATTAAAGCTCTTCATAAGTCAAAAGTCTATAACTCGAATTTTTTGGCGTGTCTCTGGTTGAGTGTAAACATTTGTATGCATGAATATGTCAAATTACATTTGTCTCGGTGTTTCAATGTATTGTATTAAGAGCCATTTCACGTTTTCACGCAATTTTTTAAAATTTAGGTCGCCTAAGTTACGATCTTAGGTAATACTTTGAAATTCTAAAATACATGTAAAAAATAGACTAATCTTCAATCTTGTTCTTTAATGTATCACATTTAAGAAAACCAACTTCGTTGATCTGTGGTCATCAATCTCCCACAACTCGTTTAGTGAAAAATCATCGCAGAGACAATTTCCGATTCCAAAATCTATCAATAATATTTATAAATTTGGGTGAAAAAAATACGGTAAGCATCGGACATGTCTTTTAATCGTTAAATAATGTACCATTTTCTCAATTATTAATTACATTAATTAGCAAAATCACGTCCAATTTATACGACTTATATCGCAAATTTATCGTAATTTTTTGGTTTAAATAAAGCGTATTTTCAAGAAAATATACTTATTTAATTAAACTATGTTCTTTGAAGAATCTAATTCTAAAGTTTTTTTGACAATTACTTAATTGAATTAGAAATAAGATCATTTTTAAAACTACTCTAAATTGCAATAAATTACAATGCGCAAGTGGACACCAATCAGTACGGCGTTATCGCCCGTCGAAGTAGGACCTGTGTCACTTTTTCCCGCGTCCGAATGTTCGAGCGCTTGTATTGCAAACGCATTATTATACTACGACAACAACGTTTTGATTCTCAGTATTATTTTTTTATAAGGTAAGAGTTTTGTTTATTTTGAAGTAAAGTATTATTTTAGTGTTTTGAAGAATAAAGATGTTATTTTGTTTTATCAGTTTAAGCAGTGGGGCGCAAAACCTATTGCATTAGACCCTGGACCGGTCGAATCAGTGGAACTTTTGGAATCAATCGTAAATATTTTTGTAGTACATTTTTTTCTTTAGTTTTCATTTGGGCATTCTACCGAATTGACATAGTCAGCCATCGCCATTTCGGTTGTATTAGATAAATATGCATTAAAGGGACTTTAACAAACTTATATTATCTTAGTTTATTTAGCAGTAAATAATACAATTTCTTAAATTTTATAGAATAAATTTGAAAGAACCTGCTACATTAGACCACGGAATTGATGGATCAATTGACGAACTTGACGAAGTTTCGGACTCAATCGTAAACATTGTTTAGACTATATTTTTTCTTTAGTTTACAATGTGAATTTAGACCCGACTACTTACGACATAAACTATAACTATACTTATAACTAAATATATACTTACGACATAAAAAACGGCTATATTAATGATCTTCCCCATATACTAGATAGTAAACTCAAAATAGCATTATTTGCTGAATGCACATCATTAATTTATAAAGTAGATAGACGAGCCAATAGCTTTGACGATGTAAATAATATTTTTCATCGAGTACATGACTGGTTTACTGCCAACAATTTAGTACTAAATGGGAAAAAAACTAAATGTATAAGATTCTCTTTGCCTAACGTTAAACATAGTGAATATGACATCTTATTAAATAAGCAAAAGTTAGATTTTGTAAATGAAACTGTTTTCTTAGGGTTATTGCTAGATTCGAGATAACAATGGGGCCCTCACTTAACATCTCTTTCGAAGCGGCTAAGTTCTGCACCATATGCTGTAAGGAAAGTTTGTCAATTCATAGACATAGACACTGCGCGACTAGTATACTTTAGTTATTTCTACAGTGTCATGTCATACGGTATTTTATTATGGGGGCGTGGTGCAGATATAGAATCGATATTCATTCTGCAAAAAAGAGCTGTGAGAGCCATTTATAATATACGTAGTCGCGAATCCCTTAATGGTATTTCTGACAGTGCCTTGTCAATATATTTATGAACACATAATTATGTTACTAAAGATGGACATACATTAGTTCAACCAAAATTTAGGCTAGCAAAAGTGCAAACATCTTTTATAGGGTACTGCGTTAAATTCTATAATAAAATACCTGATAATATTCTTCAACAAAATGAGAAGAAATTTAAAACTTCTATAAAACGCACGCTATGTATACGCGAGTATATTATAAACTAGATCATTATTTAGATGATAAAAATGCTTGGCAAAATGCCGGTCCTGCATTGACATTGTAGTTATGATACGCTTTTTATTTCTTGTTAATTAGAAAAATTTGAATTGTGCATGTGAGAACTGTGTAGTCACAAGTATTTAGTTAATTTTCTATGTTGCCTAGCAGCTCTGTGATTTTCATTTTAGAACAATATTATGTTACATTGTCCTCACATTAAATTGCACTTATAAGCAATGCAACAAGTAACAAAAAAAAAGACTTTGTAAAAAAAGCCATTTTGAAAAAGAGTGTCCTTGGAGTTTCTTGTCTGTTCTTCTTCATAGGATCTCCGTTTTGGAACAGGCAACTAGCTTCACGACCGACTAATACTGACTGACACCTTCTGACAATTCAAAAATACCTATAATGGGTTTACTTCAAATAAATAATTTTGATTTTGAAACGCATACATTTTTTTAAATGTTTTATCTACACAAATATTCGTGTTTTATTTTTAGTCTAATTCTACTGCATAAATGAAATCATTTTTTAATAAATCTCTAATAAAGGTGCATTACGATTATAACAGCTCAAGATTGTTTAGTCTGACTCTTCACTTGCGCTACACTGCTTGCATTGTGTTTGTGTGAGTTACTACGCACACATGCAAAATGCTGCCGTCGTTTACCTAAACTCGAGCATTCTTGTGAAATGGCTCTTAACAAAAAAAAAGTGTCAAGTAAGTTTATCCGTGTTCTATAACCCATGGTACAAGTTTTACTTACTTGAATCTTTATAACGCATGAACATGTTTTTTACCGATCGTTAATTATGAAACGTTGTTCTATTGCAGGAACTTTATTAGTGTGACAAGAGTAAACAATAAACCTTCATCGTACCATGTAAATTTTTATCTTTGTGGATACAGCATTGCAAAACATGTTTCCAAAACATAATTTTGAATTTGATATACGCGTACAGGTGTTTGTCCTCAGTATCGCATTCACTTGGTGACATTACATTGCGCAATGAAATGCAATACGTGTACCATATAATATGTTTCTGGGCTTTTATGTTATTTTACAGTAAAAAACCAGACAGTCACTTAAATTATGAGCCTGGTTTGAAACAGTGTTGCCAGTTTGCCATTTTTTCTGCCTTTTGGGAGAACCTGAGGTTGATTTTGGATCATACAATTTTTGTTTAAATGCTAATTTGTTACAAGGCAAGCAAAAAAAATCAATGCAAGAAAAAAAATATGTTTTTCGGGTTGAAATGCTAAAGTAAGACAAAGATTCTAAATTTCTAAGGTAAGTTTGAAAATAAGCTTCGGGTTTAAGAAGTATTTTGGACTTTTTTGTAAGGAGATAGCGAGAGACAATACATATACATTAGTGAACCATTAACAGATACCAAAAGATGTTAAAAAAACGAAACAACCGAACAAGAAGTATGAAAGAAATAATGGTACACTAGAGTTGCTAGTTAGTACCTACTATCGTCTAAGAGAAAACAGCCATTAATTACCCAGAGAATAAAGACAGTATTAATTTCATCGAGCCCAAGTTTTTAAAAATTAAAATAAACCTTGAATCTGTCTATCTTCTATAAAAATAAAAATCATGTTTGCATGTTTGTCTTCATTTGATGCATTCCAAAATCATTTATCATATTGTAATAAAACTTTGGCAGGGTTTTCTGGGAACGCCCGCAATGGTTGCCCCAAAAAATCAATAAAAAAAAGACAAAAATGGCATTGCAACGCTTGCCGGGTGAGTTAGTAGAAAATAAAAAACAAATGGATGCTATACCTCTTATAATAATGTTAAGTAATATTGCTCAACATTATCTTTCGAAATGTATGCGGAACATTAAAAGAGTTGTAAGCACAACATGGAACTGACAACGCAGTGATAAGGGTCTGTTATCCTAAACTCTGTTAATTTATATGTATTCCGCGTTCATGATTTGTATGAAGTTATTTCTCTCTATGATTTCATCCAAATATTATTGTTACGAAGTTCTTGTAACAATATTAGATTAAGTGGATCTTTCGGTGTTGTAAAATTACTGCACTACTTCCCGTTTAGCCCCTGTGTAAACCTTTTCTCGAGTAAAAACAGTAAAGTAAAATAAAGAAATAGCGTAACAAGTACTGCATATTTCAAGAGTTTTCATTATTTTTGCTATAATTTTTAGAATGTTAGTAAATTAATTTAAAAAAATACTTTTTATGGGACCGTACTGTGATTAGTGAGCAAGCTTTTTTTGTAAATATCCTAAAGTTACGTAAAATATAATACGGTTCACAATAATTGCGAATATACCAATTAAAAATAAAGGTAGTCAAGCGTAATCAAGGCACTGAATATAGATGCAATAAGTACAAAACCTGTCATGATTAAACCACTTTGAACGTCACCCGCGAGTACTAATCAGCGAGTCTCTTATATCATATGTCAACGCAAAGAGAAACGCACAAACTTAAATTAGAATTCCTACATACTCTATACTTAATGATGGCGAAATAATTTGTCGTATATCTATGTTTCCCTTAGTCACAATTTACATTTACTACAGCAAAAAAGAAAAAATAAAGTAAAGAAATGAAGATGCCTCGCCCTGCATATATGAGTAAAATGCTAGTCCCATCTAACCCAGTCTTGCGCTACTTCCATTCAGTTTGTCCCTGCAATTTTCTTGACGTCATTCTTCCTCTAGATCGCTTTTCACCCCAAGGCCTCCATTTGAAGACTTTGTGTACTGCCTACTGCCATTTTAGACGCTAAACGGCATCGGTGACCTTCTTTTGCTTTTTAAGCCATAATATAATTATGATTTGTACTAATTTTGTTGCAAAGATCATTCTGAACAATACTGTGATGCCGCTGACAGTCGCCGTATTCACTTTGTGCGGTTTGTAGTTGTCAGAGGCCCAACGTCCTTTAACAGTATTCTGACTAAATTTAAGTTTACCAAGTTTCCGTAGGATAGTATTGAGAACAAAGAGCTGTCCAACTGTCAAAATCTTGCAGTCTGAGTACAATAGTGAGATATCTTGAGAACAGCGTTCTTTGCACAATCCAGCTTTAGAAGAATCGTTTTCGTTTGTTTCATGTCTTTAACTGTAGTATAAACTGACACAACCCATAGTACTTATAATTCTGAGATGTTAGTGAATCTTTTGATAGTAGAATTTTCAAATACCATTTCTCAAAAATAACTTTGTCGTTTTTCCTAATGGCTTTTAAATTACTGACCTAATAACATTTCTCTTGATTTAAAACTACAAAGTTCTAGCAGAAACAGTTTCAAAATACGCAATAAAAATTAAATGTCAATCCAAATTGTATTATTAATATTTAAAATACAACGCAATAAAACACCTTGACCAAGTCAAGGTCACCTTCGAGGTTTAAAGGTAATGATACCGTGAACTTGAAACTGTTTCAAACTTACTAACGATTAGAATCAAAGGACGGGCTTGACAGCTCGACAGCCGATTCTGGGATTTTCATCTCTTCATTTTTGTTACAGAAGATAATTTGAGATTTTAGTTACAAAATATGTTTTAACGCCTTGACTTTTAAAAAACCTGAGAACCAATTAACAAAAAATGAACATTATAATATTAGGTGAATAATTTACTGTAAGACCTATAGACACAAGTAAAACTTGAATACTTTCAGATAGATGTGCTAAAGTGAACTGCCCTTCTCTAAATTTGCATTTGGTGCGCTTTGTTTTGACTTTCGATATATTTTGATGGTAAAATATTAGATTAGTCTATTTTAAAGTAGCACATTTGGTTTTATTCTGGAAAACAATAAGTGTTAAAAACAAGTTACATAGAAATGTAACTTGTTTTAAGTGTGTTTTTGTAAGTTTATGCTATTGATTACGGGTCCAAGAAGAAATAAGCCAGAAAAATTAGTCTTATACTACTGATAATAATTCACATATATAGATTTTTATATTTTGAAATTTCCCTCGTCATAAAAAAACTACAAATTGCGATAGAGTAGTTGCGGGTTCGAACCCCACCCAGAGCACTACCGACGTGAACCCACTCTTTTTATTTTTGGCGTGTGGAAACCCCCTCGGGCCGTCACCCCACCGGAGTTTTCGGTGGGGCGGTGTGTCGAAATCGAACCGACTGAAACCACACGGTGTACCGTACTGCACCTTAAATAGGAGGGATCCGGCAAAAGCTTTTATTAAGACATCCTGAACCCTCCTAGCGTCTGCCCGCAAAAGCGCGGGCACCACCTTCGGGTAAAAACCCCTCAATACGGCAACGTCCAGGCACACGCGGACGCTGCCTCTACCAATACGACGCTATCTACGCTGCCAATACCAGTAATGTGTGACCCACGTGTTGCTAGTATTCTTTAAAAATAAATACAAATATTTACAGTACAGGACCTATAGGCACATATGTTAAGTCAGGCAAACGTAGATGTGAGCCCATAATGTAAAATTTGAACTTTGCCAACTGTAATTGCAACGTTTAGATTTCTACAAACATGCCCTATTTTACCAGATTTTATTTAACTTGCAATGTTAGTATGTATGTTTGTTCAGGATGTTGTTGTTGTAGTTGTAGTTTGTCAAATATTGCAGCTAAATTTCAAAGCAGTTATCCTCAACCAAATATGTTAAAATTTTGCATACATGTTTAGTTAGGATGACAATAAAAAAAAAATTGTATTGAAGAAGAAATCTATGATCATCCGGATTCCCTATATGTATATCGATGATATGATGCTATTATTATATACAGAATTATATATTATACAAATAGCTTGTCTTTTAAAATGTTTATTTTTACTATTAATTTATTACTGGTTCAACTAAACCAAAACCGAATTAAAAGATATTTGTACATGTTCGTAGGTGCATTATTACTTCAGAATTTATCAGATCCTTGTAAAATTATGTAGGTTTTCTTTATAATCACCATTCAAAGGATACATTAAACCAACAGGACAATAATTATAATGATGAAACACATAGATACGTACACTAAAATTCCAATAATTGTAAAACCAGACTACTATTACTAACGGTTTTGATTAGGGTATTACCAACTATGAATAAAATCCCGTCAGATATTAAATACAAGTCTGTTAAGTCAGAGGTTCAAGGTATATCAAAAAGTAAAACAGCAATAAATACGGCTTACAAGTAGAAAGTAAGGCTATAAAATACACAAACACCCTTGTACTTACCAAGAACAAATAAAGTTTCTTTAAACCCATGCTTAACCCTTTAAAAAGGATTATTTCGGGGCGGTAACGCACCCAATTTCCGTTCTGTCACGGTCGCTTCATTAAGTGAATAATTTATTGTTCTTTCAGGTAATATTCAGACTGTTTATGGGTTAAGCGATATAGGGTTAGGATTTCTCAGAAATATGATTTTTGCTAGCAGAATTTTAGAAGTAGGTATTTTTTTGCAATACTATCTTTAGCGGCCTTTTGAAATGAATATTGATTGATTACAATAGTACCAACCCAGAGGTGTACCTGGTTTGGTACCGTAACCATATTATAGTCTTACTAATATTATAAAGGTGATAGTTTATGAGGATGGATGAATGGATGTTTGATTGATACTCTTTCACGCTAAAACGGTTGAACGGATCTCGATAAAATTTGGCACAGAGATTGTAGTTTGGAATAGCACATAGACAAAAAGTAGCCTATCCTATCCTGAAATATATATGGTTCCCGTGGGATAAAAAATTCCACCAGGCAGGCAAAAATTAGTATGGTAACCAGTGGCACTTTTGTTCTGAGTGTCGATGGTTTTAAACTTTTTATTACTTTAAATTTTTCTATACTTTGTGCGTTTTCCATACAAGAGCGGCTCATAATCTGAAATTTCAAATCGTACAGGTGTTTTATAAAATCATTATCAACTATCAAAAAAGTCATTGTACATGGCTAAGGAATTTGGATTTTCGATTTGTAAAAAAATTACTTAAATATTTTATTTTATAGGTACGGTTTAGAAGCATTTTAGCTAAATTTAATATTTAAATTGGATTATAGAGATACTCTTACAGACAAAGTTAATGTTATCTAATAGATCAGATGCGTCTAGACTTATAATTCCCTAATATTAGCAACATCAGTCCTTCTAAGTAAAGTACAAGTTCTAGCCCTTTGGACTAGAAAAAAACATTTTTAAGTGACTTCAAAACTCTTGAAGCTAATATCTATAAAAATGTTACAGTATTACCAGACATATTTGAAACTGTACGGCTGATCCAACTGGAAAGTAGATATTAGGCTTCATTACGATTCGACAGGTAAAGTCAAAAGTTAAAGCGGAATCGCTCTACTAACGTTATAAGTATTTCAGGCACGTTCAGGATGGTATAATACGTAATGTATTTAGTGAACAATATGTGTATTCAGTAGGCTTGGAATATTTTAATTTCCGTTTAGTCAGTGTATGAAAGATGACTATGTGCTTTGTTAATATGATTCTTGCCAAGTGTACTGCACAAGATTCTTTGAAAATAAAGTAAAATACGGCAGTGGATTACTATTTAAGAGGGTCTTATTAATCCACCAGTACACTTGATTTTATAAATAATCGAGTGTCAAAAATCTTTAATACTAAAGTAAATTTTTATGGATAAGCAAAACTTGTACTTTGCAAAACAAAATAAAATTTAAAATAAATACAGCACTTGTATGTTTGCTTATACTTGGTTGACTTCATAAGAGTATTTCAGAAATCACTTTATATCTGCATATGAGCTTTTACTCAACCGTCTGGATTGACATACAAACTTCAAGTCTTATTGATTGTCTTCTTCTTTTGGTATCAATTCTTTTTTATGCACTTCAAAATAGAAAAAACAAATCAGTTATCTTCTCACACAAAAAAATGCCATTCATATCAAAGAGTTTGCTATGCTACACTATGTAATACATTTGTATAGTGCAAGTCCATGACAGTGAATGCATGTTCAAGAAGAAATAAGCAAAAAAATGAGTCTTATACTCCTGATAACAATTGTATGTTAAATATTACAAATTTAAAAGCTTAATTTATTTTGTTGTTATACAATATTAGCTTCTTTTAATTTTTTTCTCAAAATCTTTGGCTCCCTCTAACATGATCCTCTCAGCAGAATTTTTCCCTCGATTGGCAAATTAGAGTATGCGAGTCGTCTGGATATCGGTACGGATTCTACTTCGTTCCACTTCGGAGAAGATCGCGTTAGTTTTTCACTTCTTACAGTTACATCATTAGATTAAATAGCTTCACCGATTGGCATTTAAATTCTTGCTTAAGTAGCTTTTCTACATGTACCTACTTTGAATTTTAGTTTAAAGAAGCAGACAAGTGCGATTCTCGCGCACCGTGGGTTTCATTAGCAATATATGTAGACAGTACGTTTATCTCGGGAATAAATTCTCGAAGATTTTTGCACATATTTTCTAATGGACAAATTTAACTTTGCGGTTCTCTCCCATACATCGATGTACGAACCTTTCCAATAGCAAAATAAAAGTTTGTAATCACAAAAACCATTTTTTTATGTCATATAAATTAACGACATTTTCTATCACATGCTATCAGACCTTGCTTCTTACAGAGTTTAACTAAACCGAAAAACTAATAAAAAACAGTAAGCTTCACTTAAATCTAGCATTTCTGCTTAGTTTGGGTCTAGAAATTACTGTATAATGTGTCCCAGGATTTTTGATTGTTTTGATCTTTGACTGGCCTGTTGGTCTAGTGGATAGTGATTCTGTGCAACCTGGTGGAAACATCAGGTAAAGAAAAGGTATCTAATAATACCTTAGTTCCCATCAACATAATTATATTAAAAATATCGCAGACACTATCGCCAAAAAAAATTACATTTAAGCTGAAATATTGACAGATAGCCGTTAAGGGTACATTTATGCGAAGTTCTTTTACATTTTTAAACCATTTATTTTCCGTTAGGTTACATTAGTGTGAAATCTTATGTTACACAGTGACTAAACAAAGCTCAGAACCAAGCTCTAACTGACTAACTACAGCAAGAGTCTCCCAATTGCTCGGACAAATTGAGGCCTCAGGTCGTCATAGTTGTTTTATCGCGATCTTCTGCGGGGACAACATCTCGCGCATGAAGGAGGTGACGGTGTGGATTCGGTAGAAAAACGACGATGGTCCACTCTTGACGCACGCTGTAAGGCACACCGTGTGGTTTTAAACAACAACGAAACAAAAAAACGCCTGCTGTTTCCATAACCATCAAAGAAAAGCACGTTAATGCGGGAGACCGGTCGGTTACAGTGCCCTGTAGTATGTGCCATCATGCACTGGGTTTTTAGACTCGCGTGATGGTGCATGGTAGTCTCAGACAATTAAACTCGCTTTTCGTTTCTCAACACTTTCTTGAGAGGGCAAAGTCATTATCCGAATACTTTATGTATATACTTTCCGTAAGTCTCGAACTCACGTGACAGTGCACGATGCTCACGGTGTGCAGATATCGGTGCTCTACGTTTTCCTATGCTATCCTACGATGGAAAATCTGCCATAACGGAACGAATTTATTATTTTTGACCGTATCCAAATAATTTTATGATAGAAATACATATATGCACAAAATCTCACTAAATCTTAATAAATGCTTAATTTTATTTAATCTTAACACAGCGCCATCTATAAAGCATACATACGCAACACATTATAGGTTACGTGCACTCTTAGAAAGTTATTTAGAAGTTTATTAAAATTAATACTTTATTTATTATGAATATTCGGTAAGATTTTTTTAACAAAATAAAGGAATATTTAAAGTTATTGTTTCATGACAATAAGGAAATGTATCGACATCTATCGATCTAAAGCAACAATCCAGAAACACATATCATTACAATGCTAACTGCATTGTAATGATAATTATGTTTTTCTAGAACATTTTAAATTCTTATTTCTATGAATATAGTAAACTACGGACAATATTTTTGCCGGAAAGCTATCCCACATTTGTTTCTTTTTACGTATTAAGTGCAGTCACTATATAACACACCCATATATTTTTTTGAAATATAAATTTAGTACAATCCGTGTACGTAAATTGTATTATTTTTTATTAAATAATGATGAATATTGCACTACAAGTATTTACATACAGGTGTATGTAATGTTAGTAATGTATTGTAGGTAATATGTAATGTTTATGTTAAAATTATAACTCCTCATTTAAATATTCTATTCTAATAATAAATATTATCTTAAAAACTAAATGATCACTTATCGTTATAGTTCTGTATAGTTAATATTACTTATTGCCAACATATGTCGATACGTGTTATTAAACATAATTAAACATTTTAAAGTATTTTTTCTATGGATAGAGAGAACCGATTGCGATAAATCAAATACTTAATGTTACACCAAATTATACATATAGTTTCCACGATTATTTCATGCTTTTACGTGATGCGATCAGAAACATCTACAGATTTATTAATCATAATTATAGATACAGAAGAAAGAAGATTACGTGAAAATCGTCCAAGTATCTCCTTTCCAACAGAAATAGAATGATTGTAATCGGACTACATTTTAATGAAGTACAACTAAGTACACGTTTTGACTTCCATTCCCTCTTTCATAGAAACCGTCCTGAATTTCGGGATGAAAAGTATCCAATGTAATTTAGAAATATATAAGTATGTTTATCAGCAGTCTGGTTGTCATAATACATGCTCTGCCTAGTTTGGGATCAGACGGCCGTGTGTGAGATGTGTCGTTATTATTATTTTCTTTATTCACTTAAATATACATATAAATTAAAATTTTAAATACATTCAGATTTTATAAAAAAAAATATTTAAAAATATAAAAAATAGTGTCTTACTGGTATCGGGTACAGAGATCAAGCTACCGGTGGATGTGGTTCCAGAGATAGAAACCTCCTCACTATGCGTGCTTATCGAGGAGGACTGCCTTCTGCAACAGGATCTCAATCCAGTTGCCTAACGTGAGCCTCTGAAGGTGTTGGTCGAGGCTCTTAGCAATTAACCCATGGGCTGAAATGACTATCGGCACAACGATTGCTAAATCCACATCCCACATGTCGACGTGGGCTAAGTCCAAATATTTTATTTCTTTCTCTTTTTCGGCCTTTAAGAGATTGTCGTCATGGGGAATGGTGATGTCAATAATCAGTCCTCGGCGCTCTAATCGGTCTATCACCATTATATCAGGCTTATTGGCAACAATAGTCCTGTCAGTGATGATAGATCCATCCCAGTACAATGTTGTACGACCATTTTCGAGAACTGGGTCGGGCATATACCTGTAGTGCGGTAGCTCGACAGTTACAGACAGATAGTTATTCGTCATAACGACTTCATCTGTAATTGCACATACAAAATTATTATTATTACTTATATGTTATTTTTTAATTTTAACACGAAATTCGTACCAATAGCGCTAAAGCATCACATTTGTTAGTCATAACATTTTGTAGAATATTACAGTTTAGAGTATTACTTTCAAGTGAACAACTATTTCCTTTCCATTACGCATTTCAGTTATTTCTTGTATTAGTCTCAGACAAGAGCCTAATATCCTTAAGAATATTTGAAACATTTCGTAACGCATTTCATTTAAAGACATTTCTAGCAAAATTCCTCACATTTTTAAGAAACGTCTTCAAACAAAATGTTGCCTCTTCTTTATTGTTGTTAGATAGTAGCATTTTGTCAAATTTATTCAGTGACGCAATCAACCTTTAGTCACGTGATTTAAACTTAGCTATATAATCATATTATTCGAAGTTTTATTAGTATGCACAACAAAAAATGCATCCAATCAGAAACAAATATGCATATAGATAGCATTCAAGTGAATAATATGCCATAAGTAAGTAATACAAAGGAAACGCTACAATAACCATTACTGAAAAATTTGCTTTGCGCAAGCTTCGCTTCTGTAATAATGATAATAAAGTTTAAAAATCTGACCAACATTTTATAAGCATCGAAGCTAACATAATAGAAAATTCACTAAGAAAACGTAATACTCTTTGTGTGTTGACCTTAGAGTTAATTATCCTGTGGCTGACGCGGACGTCGGGTGTCTTTGAGGAGCTTTGTGAGGCTAAGAAAATACAGCCACTGCTGGGAAAATAGCTTTTGATAATGCGGTAGTAAAGTGTACCGTACTAGGTAAGGGATTCTAAAGTATTTTAATTAGCCTAAGTTAGCTATACCGGAATTATGAACCTTTGTACTGCAAAGATTTATTTATTCAATAGCTTTTTAAACCATTATCGTTGAACTTTGATAATAAATAGACTTTTTTATTAAGTACCTCGTAATTTAGACTTATGTCTCTGACCTAATGCGGCAGCTGCGTATAGACTCTAATTAAATTACTGTTTAATTAGAGTTAGATACTTCTATAATAGAAAGAAAGAAGATAGAAAAAATTATACCTAGGCAGACATATTTTAAGATACACAATATAGGCAATTGTAAACTTACACCTAGAAACAATTTATACTTCATTTATAACTAAAAAACTTCACTGTACTTTACGTTTCCATCAAATGGAAATCTGGTACAGCATACATCAGACGTATGCCTGGCGCTGGTTTTCCAATTGAACCTCTATGCCTCGCGGATAATAATCAGCCAAAATAATGCTTGTTAACAATCCAAATTTAATGCTTTAATAGCAACCTTAATGAACACCTCAAGTATTAATACATTAAAATTTAGATTGATTATCACAAAGACTACGTTCACATCACTACATATTATAAAACAAAGTCCCCCGCCGCGTCTGTCTGTCTGTCTGTTCGCGATAAACTGAAAAACTACTGAACGGATTTTCATGCGGTTTTCACTAATAGACAGAGTGATTCATGAGGAAGGTTTAGGTGTATAATTTGTACCCTTGCGAAGCTGGGGCGGTTTGCTAGTATTAAAGAAATCACTATTGCGATCAGTTAAGTATGAAAGTAGTTAATTCCATATTATAGTTAAATGTACCGATTGATACAGTCTTCACTCTACATGTGGTTAATTTTGATAAGTGCTTGGCGTGTAGTTGTTAAAACCATTACTATTAATTTACCATTATTTCTTGATGCCAATTTTTACATCATCCTTTCGAGATCTCAAGTTCGGTGAAAAATCAGGCGGGACTTAAACGCTTAAAAATATACATATATTTTATTATACACAATCGTTTAATCCTTAACATAGTTCGAGGAAATTGGTAATATCTTGAAAAAAGTACAGGTCGGAAAGACCCGAAAAGCGCCGAGCATGTATGAAAGATCTACTACATTTCATACGACACATAAATCTGTGAAAACTGAAGCAAATAGATGGCTTTTGTGTCTGCCTGCACCGGCGAAAAATGTGCGTTTGTATGTATATTATATGTATTAATGTATTTTAACCGTTGAAGAGGCGCGCCGTATTTTATGACACAGCTTGTGCTAACAAATCGCTCACAAAATTAAAATTGCACAACAGTTACGAATTAATCATTTGTATTTTGGCCAGAAATAGATCAATGTAAACAAAATATACATAATTATGTAAATTACTTTTTTTTTTACTTGATTGTTGTCAAAATTGAATTATATTGAAAATTTTCAAAGTTAGTTTTGAGCTTACCTTAAGAAATAAAACATTTAAATTTAAAATTGTCTCTATTTAGTAATACGTTTAACAAATAAAGGTGACTTTATATGCACAAAGCTGTTGACGAAAGTACCCTCCTTTTTTTAGTATTTCCTTCCATCCACAATGAAATTTTAAGCTCTTGCGGTTACGGTAGGAAAAGAAATACATTAATTTAAATCATGAGAATTTAAATAAATGGTAAAGAAGATCTTTTTACAAGCTTTTATTTAGCTTGCAATGTTTGTATGTGGGTTCGGCATGAATCTTAGAACCTGTATATGATATATATATTTCTACACTACCCTAAGGTAGACTGGCAGAGAATGCCTTTGACATTAAGTCACATTGTGCATAAAGTTTTTAAATAAACAAAAAAGAATTAGAACCACTTCCCGATGTCCGATTGGGTTCAAATTTAGTGTACATATGTATCTTTGGTGGCAATACAATAATGTGGTACGATGGAAATGTTCTGATGATGGATCCGGAAGACGGCCATAGGAACTTCTTAGCCAAACAAGATAAACCATTCGGGATTCAGCTCGATGGATTCGTTTTGAGAAGTACTTTTTTAAACATCAAATCTACAGTAAAATAAAACTTAGTTTGTATAAAAGCTTGTGTTAAAAAGACTATTAATTTATTAAAATCACAACTTTTATATTGATAACACATTCAAAGGAACGGAAACGGCTCTAAAATTCAATGAATACTGCTTTCTCAGTCATTAAAAATATCCAAAATACAAAAGACAACAGCATCCCACAATTTACATACATCATTCTTGAATTCCAAGACAATAGCTATTCGCTCAAAAAGCACCTCATTGGAAAACAGTCCACTGTATTTGATGTCCCGTGGCAGGAACTGTCGATGACTGGCGTCACAATATGTCCAGTGACGTAGAACAACCATGGTGGTTTGTCCGAACGATGTTTCAAACATACCTGTCGCACAGAATAAATATTCAATGGTCTTTGAAAATGTTTCATCTTTTGTTTCGAATAAAATGTATTTTACGATAGAAAATACTACAATAGATGTTTTTGTTATAGTATTCACAGGTTACTATTGAATGCTACTAAAATATAGTGTTAAGAACTTATCCAAGTAAACACATCGGAAGGTAAGGTTCTCGATGCTTACAAGCAAACGTGTTTCCCCCCCTGGATCAATAAAAATATCATCATGGCAGTAGTTCTTGCATTAAAATTTGATATTTAAAAAAAATATCAATCATAATTTAGAAGTATTTATGAAGCCGTAATAAACCTTGCTATGAATACTTTTTACAGAAAAACACTTCGTATGACAATTTTTTTCATGGGATCAGTAAAGAAAAATCAGTTCAAAATTTCTATTGTGATGAAAAACCTCGTCTTTGAACAATACATGGTGAGACAAAGGGAATTGAGTGGCGGACAAGAGCCCTTATTTGTTAAGTCACTTTCAAACCACACTGTAGAGGCCATGAAAGAAACCTCTTCGCGTAGACACTAACGGGTGAAAGAAAAACTTTTTGTAATAATTTTCAAAAGGTCGTATGTTTTTCATTTAAGTTCATCGGAACTAAATAAACGGCATTGTTTGAAAAGGCAGTTTTTTTTATGAATGTTATTTTAGTTATAATGATTTATTACATGGATAATTTCTAATAATTTATTATTTATTTAATAAAATTAAATTGAGTGGACAGAGTACTGTTTTATCGATACTAGGTAAATTGTACTTGACTTCCAGCAGCAGCTAGTTCGAGTTATAGGTGCCCATTACACGGTAGGTTTTGCTGTCAGCTTTGCCACAACCAAACGGTGATTGACGATTAACCTATCGTCTAATGCAGTGATTGATGGTTGCATGATGAGATTTTAATATCGATATTATTTCATCAATCACCAACAAACACCCGTCAATCATGACTTTTGGTAATGATTGACGTTTGCATGAGCGTTTAATGGACGCCATAGGTATGCCTTGACCTCCTCGAGCTTACACTTTTTTTTATGATACTAGCAACGTGGGTCACACATTACTAGTATTCTTGTTAACTCCTCCAGCTAAGTTAAATGCTTGTGTTAGGAGTGGGTTCACGACGGTAGAGTACTGCGTGGATTTCGAAAAAGCAACCCCTTGATCGCAAGTCCGACGCCTTAACCATTACGCTACCGCCGCTTCCCCAATCTATGCGTATAAGCAATACCCTTTTATTTCCATTACAATTCCCTTCTTAAGTACCTACTTTTTACTTTCAATAAACCCCCAATTTTCCTATCTTTAATCCCCAAAGTACCCAATTGACGGCAATAAGGTTGCCCCCTGTTACCTACGTGAGTAGAACAAAATTATAGTTGGCAAAATTTGGGTGTTTAACGCGCCCCTGTGCCTCTTCGGGGATATAGGAGTGAGTATGTATGTATTCCGAGGTTCGAACCTCTTTCGAGCCTTGCAGAAAGCTGGCTGGTAATATAATATTTGAATCGTTTTTAATTATGTTTTAGAATATGTATAGAATCAGTAAAAAGAAGACAGGAGCGCCGCAGCGAGCAGTCAGGGTGGACGGCTGTCAAGTTGCTGGGCCTCATCTAAAAGTCATTGTAACGTAATATTTTTAAGTGCTATCTCAATTATATAAATCACTAGCTGTGCCCGCGACTTCGTCCGCGTGGAATAGTGTATTTATATCGAATCAACAGCCCAAAAAAATAAGTTTCAAGCTCCGCTCTAAATATGACGATACTTCCATACAATCAGTTAAATAGTTTTGGCGTGACAGGGGGACAGACAGACAGAGTTACTTTCGCATTTATAATATTAAATAATTATATTATAGAAAGGATTACTTCGCTAGCTTCTATCAATTGTTCTCCTTCTATATCAAAACCCGATCACTTTAAATCCTCTCTGCCAAGTAAGCAGTTACAGTATGTATAATGTAAACTGCAAAGTAAATCTTTAAAAAGTTGACTCAGGGCAAATAAATTATTTTTCTTTTTTTGTTTCTTGTTTCATTTTGTCTTTTGTTTCTTGACCCATAAACCACTGCGTTGATTTCGATCAAACTAAAGCCATTGTAAAGGTTGTATTAAAAGTCTTAAAATCGGTCTGGTATAACTGAAGATGGCTGTATCTATAGTTGTACTGATCTGTTGTTTAATCTAACATCCGCGGCATTATTAAGAGCTAATTAATTAAAATATTTATGTATTGTTCTAAATGACTGTCAAGGTACATGTAAATAAATACACCTTTTTTCGTTTTTAATACTAGAAGCAATATTATATGTATGCAATAAATTGGAGTTAATTTGGACATTTGCTGGTGGATTGCAAAAATTGGAAATATGAAAGAGAAATTTTCATTAATTAATTCTTGTTAAAGGAATTAGATGTTAGGCTATTGACATAGAATGAATAGACATTGAGATATCAAAATTATATTTATATTATAATTTGGATATTGCCCTGAGATATTATTTTTTTTATTTCACAGCAGCTTCAGCAGTTTTCAATCTTATAGTAGAAAAAGGGGCAAAATAAAGGAATAAGAAAGTAGGACGTTTTAATATTGATTATGACAAATTTAAAGAAGTTATAATGTATGAAAAATTTTTAGATGTTGAAGAACGCTATAATTTTTTTTTAATGTTACCTATAACATTAAAAAAAAAAAATTATAACGTTCTTCAACGGGAAAACGAGCAGACGGGTCACCTGATGGTAACTGACTACCGTAATATAAACTACAGTAGTACGTACCCCAAATCAATGCGTAATAGCATAGCCTCAAACAAACGCCACAGTTGGAATAGTTGGAGGACATGTGTACATACGAACTAGAAGCTTGTCTCGTTCACGTCGACGGTATAGAATATAGAATGAATAGAAAGGAAAGTAGTTGCATGTTTTTACATTGGTTACTTTGATTATTTTATGTATGTATTGAGTTCATTAATTGATTCCTTATAAGGCCCTCTTTTTACAAATGTTAAAATACAACAACATATTAGATAAAAAAGAAAACAGGTGAGTGTGCACTTAGTTTAGACCTTAACAAACCGAATGTTATTGATAAATTAACCAAGTTGTAGAGAGGATTATGGGTTAACTGTGGGAGAGTCATGCTTCGGCACGTATGGGCCGGCTCGACCGGAGTGATACCACGACCTCACAGAAAACTGGCAGTAAAGAAGTATTTCGCCGAGTGAGTGTGGTTACCGGAGGCCCTAATCTTTCCCTCTCCCCCTCTTTTCCCAACAACCGCACTCTCCCTCTTCCCCCCCCCCCTTCCCCTACGCCCACCTTAAAGGCCGGCAACGCAATTGTGACTCTTGAGTTGCAGGTGCCCATGGGCGGCAGTAGTCACTCACCATCAGGTGACCCGTCTGCTCGTTTGCTCCCTAACCCATAAAAAAAAAATCATGTAACCCTTTCAAACCGGGTGCACAAATAGTAGAAAAATGCAGTGGAGGGGGTTGTTGTTGAGAGTTGAATTACTAGTGTATTGTACATTGTTGTAAGCATCTCTAGGTTTAATTAATAGTTATAATAACTGCATAGTACATTACTTTTCATTTAAATTAACTGCTTACTCTGTCAGACAGATTTTGTGCCTGATTGCCACCGCAATACGTATGTATGTACATACGTAGAATATCACATATATGTATTTATTATAGCGTTTTTTTTTGTTAAATGACAATCAAATTTAAATTTTTATTACCTATGACGTCTCCACAGCACACTGTGTCGCTGAAAACATTAACATTCACCAAATCCTAGTTCACGTCACCCATTGCAATCGTTTGCATATGTTTAGTTAATTGTTATACCGAACTTCTATCTACGTCACCACCTACTAATGACTTATATGCCATAAATAGATTTAACTGAGTAGAATACTGGGCTAGACTTATAAGTTGGTCTTGAAATTGGTTTTCATAATTATATTAAAATCGTAACGGGCCTATGATGTAACTTGGTTCTGTTTAAATCAGTCGATAAGTAGATAATTAATTAATGAAAGTCACAACTATCAATACGTTTCGCTTTATCATGGGTGGTAGAGGTCAAGAAGAATTGAGAAAACCTTGAATTTTTTTGTGAGAATAATACAAATGGGAGCATTTAATAATCTGAAGAAATATCTAATTTATGTTTCTAAATTATAAACTATAAACTACTTCGTGTCGAGTAGTGTCGTAAAATGATAAAAAAGTTTAATGATGGACAGACATTGGCTGTCTCTGTTATAAACACATCGAAGCGAAATCTGGGTATACTGAAACGGGAAGTGCAAACTCAGCTTAGTAATTATAATTCAAAGTCCGTTTTAATTCCTCCACGAACGCTTAAGTTGTTATGATCTTCTTTTCCATTGTTTTTCGAGTTGACTTACACAGTCATGGGGTTCTTAAAAGAAAATTTAGGGTTTTAACAAGGTCATAAAAGCGCGCAGGACACTTTTAGTGATTTCAGAAATATTAAAAAATCCTTTTTAAAATCTAAAAATAATTAATGAGACACTAATTGTTGAACTCTTTTGGGTGAGGTCTATATTCTGCAGTAGATGTGCCAAGATTGGGGTCATTTAGGTGTTATTATGGTATTGCAGTATTTTAAGGGGGCTAGATGGGATGACCCACGGTGTATCAATGTAGATATATAGATAGATAGATAGAATATTCTTTGATGTACACCATTAATAAAAACAGTTGAAAAAAATTATTATCTTACAAATCAGAGTACAATGGGCGGTCTTATCGCTAAAAGCGATCTCTACCAGACAACCTTAGGATGGAGATAATATCAAAATGATTTAATAAATACATAGTAGTTGATGGCGTACTATTCGAAAAATTGATACAGATTAGTGTCTAAAAGTAGCAAAAGGCTAGAAAGCAGTATTTCACCATCCCTAATGGGATTGCAATGGATATTGCTTGCACAATATGTTAAAATGGGCTGACAGTAATGGTAATTATAGGATTAATGATTGAAGATAATTTAGTAAGGAAAAACAACGTAAAAAATTAATTTGTAAAGCATTTTTTATTTTGTATTATAGTTACAAGGCATATTTAATGAAATTTTGATTTCAATTAAATTTATTTAACACAAAAGAATTTCTACTTTATTTTTTTTTTGTAAATACACAGTTACTTCTTTTTAGTAGAACAGATTTGATCTACTTGGGATGTTTTTCTAGTATTAAGTAAATCTTTATCTCTATCTGGTATAAAAATATTTTAAATTAGATGATGCCAAAGAAGTAGCCAACGGGCATTTTAACTTTATGTTTATTTATTTAATCAGTTTATATTTTTGTTAACTTGCTCTTAACAGTTAACAGTGTTGTTTGAAAAGTAAAATAGGATTACAGCTGTGTATGGTTTATCTGAAAATAAAAACAAAATAATGTGATAAAAATATATGTATAATAAATACAAAAAAATAAATATAATAGTCGTCAGACACGGAAATTTATATTCGGATGCATTCCGAAATCCAATAATTGTCAAGGGACATTAACAACATAGAAGCATTGTGAGGAAAATGCGTTCGCTCAAAAATTCGTGACAATAGATCTTCAACAGATAGTAGGTAGGGTCCAACCCCAATTTAAATAAAGGGACCCCGGCTTGTGAGGGTTGCAAACAGGAGCCTTTGATGTTGAATTGCCGCATGACAAGTGTACCTATAAAAACAGGTTTAACAATGTATAGAAAATTCCTGTGATGGATTTATTAACACTATTTTAAGGCGGTAGAAATTAATGGGTCACTTTCATATATTTAGTTTATTCTTTTAGTTTTTTTTATGAAGTTTATTGGATACTTCGTTCCTAGGGAATATACTAGTCCCTTGCAAGAAATAACTTGCTATCGGGTGACTCTATTCTGGCGTACCAATTCACCGCTAGCGAGTTTCCGCCTAAGATAGATTTTTTTTTATTGTACACTAATTAGAATTAGATTGCACGGAAATCACAGAAAGAATATGTACAATAGGCAGCCTTATCGCTAAAAACAGTTTCTTACAGGCAACCTTTGAAAGGACAGAGATGACAGTAAATAGTAGAAATTACTTAAATACTTAAACGGGGTCCTCTAGTGACTACATATTTCATTCAGAAATAAGTAACTCAATAAACTAAGGATTATGTCAAAAAACCTGTTAGACTATGAATACCTACTACCTCTCGCTAAACTGGTGTATGATTTAGTGTAGCCACGAGGAAAAAGCCCTTGGTTGTATTGTCATGTAAACACTAACACAAAGGTACATTTTGTAAATCGTACTCAAAGTAAGTTGTTGGTTATCAGTTTTGAATTGTATAACAAATATTTTTCAGATTTTCACGTAGATTGCAATGATAATTCTTTTTATTAATAATAATAATTTGACACATCTCACACACGGCCGTTTGATACCAAACTAGGCAGAGCCTGTTCTATGGCAACCAGACTGCTGATAAACATACCTATATATTTCTAAATACATACATATTATAGATAAATTACACCCAGACACAGAACAAATGATCATGCTCATCACGGCCAGTCATGTATTCATAGGTCTACCCTTTGATAAAATCCTTAAGATGTATTAAAGTTGCTGTTATCAAGAATAACACTAACACGGTGAGCGCGTTGTCAGTGTTGTAAAATTATTTAAAATAAAAACCGGTGGTCCACCTCTGTTAGACGGATCTTGGCTGCCAACATTTTATGATCAGGAGATCAAAAGATGATTAGAAGTAAAGATCAATAGCATTAATGGTTTTTGATTATTTATTAGTGTAGTGAACATTTTGCCACGTGAATTTTCGACTGTATTTGCTTGAGGACTTGGAACATGTACACAAAAAGAAAACTGAGATTCATTAATGAAAATGCAGTTTTTATTAAAGCGCGACCATTTCACTGGCTGGTAAAAATTTATCTGGAACTGCAAGTTAAGTTAAGTGCAACTGTTAGTTACTTTTTTAAGTGAAACTTCTTTAGAATCGTTGTGATTTGAAATTCGATGAAATGAAAAACTCGCACTAAAAAGAGACAAACGAGGCTAAATCCTATTTATGAATGTTTGTCACATTCATAAATAGGATTTAGCCTGCGAGAGAATGAGATAGAATATAAGTATACACTGTTTTCTATAATCTTTGAAAAGAGAAAAACATATTCATAAATAGGATAAATCCTATTTATGAATATGTTTGTCTCTTTTCAAAGGTTTGTCTTTTCCATTCCTATTCCTATTCCATTCTTTCCATCCTTTCGAGAGAATTTCCATTCTCTCGCAGGGTGTACCCTGAATGAATGGAAAGAATGGAATAGAACGTACTGCGTACTACGAAACCTTCAGAAAATGCGTCAATGTCAACGTGGTGTCATTTTCATCGTTTGCGTATTAAAATTTGTTGGTTAACTTAATTTTATGTTAATTATTTAACACATCTGTGTTAATTTGACAAATAACTTTTATGTAAATTATCGAAAATTAAATTTATGAACATTAGTAAATTATTTGTGTTGATTTTACTTTTTATTTCTCTCGTAGGCTACTTTTCTGAAGTTTCACTTCTATCGTGTGTGAATTGCACACACACACTTTTGTTTTAAGTAACTAGACTACTAGTAACTTTTTTTACATATATTTTTTGCCACATTATCAGTTCTCTCATTAAATTCGAACACACACACTTCAATGGTTACGCTACGGAACTTTATGTTGTATAGTCTACCTTTGGCTGAGATAAAAAAAATCTTGAATAACCCAAGGTACTCAACGTTAATACATTCACGACCCATACGATGTTCGTATAGTTACCCTCCGGAGAGCAATGAAACAACCCTCAAAATACAGCTATTTCATATTCATATTTTAACTTCTTAATGGCAATATATTGTTATCCAAACTGATAGTACGGCTCTTTTGTTGGCGTTACGGGGTTTAAAGGTAGCTTTATCGTATTGTGTTAACATTAATTACTCGTATAGAACATTTATATGCAGCGTTAGTTTTCAGACATTTGTTTTTTTTTACTAGTAAATGTTTTGGTAGGTCTGTGTTTTTTTTTGTAGGAGATTTTCCGACGAACCCAAGCTGATTTCAATGAAACTCTTTTCTATAAATGGACAATTATTTTCTAATATTTTGGTTCTAATTCTAATTATAACAAAATTAAAATAACACTAATCAAAGTAATCAAAATCTTTAAGTCATTTCACATACAGTATGCTTTTTTCAGGTTCTAAAAATGTTTTTAAATCTTATTTCAATAGATAGACTAACAAAAATTACAAAAAAAATATACCGGGAGATTTAAAAATGTAAAACTGGCAAAGACATTTGTCATAATAAAAACACCTTGTTACGAAAAATTTAAGATCTTAACGACTTTACTTCCTGAACAAAGAAAAAAGTATAATATTAAGAATTAAGACTTCTAAAGTCTTTACGTAGCAGTTACTTTTTGTTTGAGGAAAGTATCATCACTTTATGAGCTGTTTCCCTGGTGATTAAGGAATAAAAGAAAAACATAAAGGGCTAAATTGTGCATAAAATACCCCAGTTAAAGTCTGTTAAGGGAAAACGGGTTACGATGGAAATGACAGACATCTTTAAAATGATGTAACTTTGTACTGAATTAATACTGTGTACGTGTATTCGGTAGGGATATTTAAAATACTTTTATATGAAAAAATATTACAAAAAGAGGACCAACGATAGTTTAGATTTAAACCAAATAAAAATAATGTAAAATATTTTAAATCCACTTTTTTTGATAGTCCACTTTTTATGAAACAGCCATAAGGATTTGATATACTATAAGAAATTGAAAGAAGGAGGGCACAGCGTACTTCAGGTTGTTAGCGTTGCAGCTTTCCAAACTGTGAATTACCTTTACAAGAACGTTATAAACCAGCACGGTTGGTATAGTTCTATATATTTTCATGTCATACAAGTGACATCACTGGTCTAGCAAGTATTTATATTACGATTACCATCAGGTAGGCTAATCTTGGCTGTATAAAAGAAATGCTGCAGAATTGCACTGACATACGGGTGATATAGGTGGTCTATGTATCTTGGACTTCGTAATTTTCGTAACTTTTCCATGTGGTCACTACATTTTTTTTTGGTATTGGTGTAGGACTCTGTTTCCACACTTAGACTCATAGGCGGTCCATTATGCGTTCAGATAAGGCTGACTAGTTGAGCCAGCCTAGCTCCTTCCAGAAGCACAGAAGAGAAACAAACAGCGAATAAACTTCTTTGTAATCTTCACTACTTCAACTACTACAACACAATATTATTGTCTGGTTCTTCTTGCTTGGTTGAAGGACTCTTCTTTTGTGTTAATAGGATTCTTCGCTTTTACGTTTTTTTCGGGTTAGGAAGTAGTTAGAATAGTAGTTAGAAGGAAGTTAGTTAGGAATATTGCAAGTGTAAATGTGCTACGCAATGCGTCATATTTTTAAATAAACAGCATGAGAGGTAAAATTAACTACTGGACACAAAAGATCGTTCTCTACTTAATGACTGATTACATTTTTTATATTTAAGGAGCTTATGATATCCACCCATTCACCGTTTCATATCCGTTCACCTGCTATAATATTTGATTCATTGACACGATACGACATCCTTCCCTGAACATCTCACAAATACCATGAATAAATATCTGGTGTATCGGTTTAAGCAAAGCTATAATTAAAACGATGGTAATAAGATTTGGTGATAGCAAGGAAGGGGAACACTTAATGCGTCTCCATTCATCGCTAACCTCTATCTGGATAACTGGCAATTTGAAATTTAAATCGGTCGTTCAGTGTAATGGGGTCGCATGTAATTCAGAAGTTCCACTAAAAAAAATTTATAAAACTGACCTTCTAACCAAATATGATATGCTTAATAGTTTACAAGACATATCTGTAGTTTCATCTTATGCGGCTTTTCATCATCTTCTTTATTATGCAAATGACTAGGATTAAATCTATCGTTAGTAAACAATTTTGTACGGATCGTTTGCGCATTCCTTGCTCTTTGGTTTCCCATTTTTTTTCATTTATGTTCTAAATTGTGTTGTCAGTTTATTTTTATCTGGGTATTATTAAGTTTCATATATTCGGTGATATTCTGATCAGTCATCAAATCAAAAAATACCTTTGAGCAGCAAAACTAAACTTCTGTAATATTTCTGCTGTTTGCGTTTAAATCGTTGACCAAAATCGTTTGCAATGATTTCTAGGGAAACACATTGAAACATACAAATGTAGACTTTAACATTAAGGGAACTCGGTCTGATTTGCATTGTTTTTAACTGCTATTGTGAACTATATGACAGATGATTCGACAGCGTAGGCCTTTTGCTATCAATTTAGGATTCTTTCATTGTTTTACGACTGCTGAGCACTGAGGAAATCTTTTATGTTGTTGTATAAAAGGAATAATTATTCAATAACGTGTATTTCACTACGAGGGTGAAATACAATATTATGAAATTTTACAATAGATTTCATTGTTAAATTACAATTGATATTTTCGCTACCTACCTATTTTAAAAAGTAAACTCACAACTTGCCACTAAGAAGAGTTAATAAAAGTACTCTAAAATAAGAAGTTTATAGATATTTTTCAGTGGGATAGCCATGCTTCGCCACGTATGGCCCAGTTCAACCGGAGCGATACCATGGCCAGTAGTGAAGCAATGCTTCACTGTTTTTCGCCGAGTGAGGTTACCGGAGGCCCTAACCATTTCCTCTCCCCCTCTCCCCCATTTTCCCCTCTTCCCTCCCTTCCCCTACTCTCCACCTTAAGGGCCGGCAACGTACTTGTGACTCTCGTGTTGCAGGTGCCCAGGGGCAGTGGTAGTCACTTACCATCAGCTGACCCGTCTATTCGTTTGTCCCCTATCCCATGAAAAAAATATATCGCCTCCCGGCAAAAAAAGTGTCATATCACAAAAAGTGTCATATCACATGTTAGGTACGTTTTGACATTTTTATAGCATTGAATAGCAAAAGTTGTTGCATTTGGTCAGCTGTAAAAACATCGTTATTAACGTTGTTCCTTTTTCACTGAGCTATTTTGTTCAATTCACAGATATAAAAGTCGTGTTTTCTCGAAATAGCTGTTTTTGCATTATGAATTTTTTTTTGCCGGGAAGCGATATATAACAGATAATACTTTTGTTACATAATTTCCAAAAATCGATTGCAGCCAGGATCAATAAGAGTAGAAGACAATTAATCTTTATCATAAATATTTAATACAGCTAAAACATCTGTAAGTACAACTTGAAGGGACACGCCAAAAAATTCGACTTATGAAGGGTTATGACTTAGTAGGAGGATTTTGTAAGGAGACATTCGGCTTGTAGAAGTTTAGATTTATTCTAACTAATTTTGAGTTTGATAGGTAACATAAATTAAATATCTAGTTAGAGACGTAATAAACAAATTGATTCTCAAGTTAAAAGTTACGAAACATATGCAAGTACCTACTACATATAAAAATCAACTTAATCAATTTCTTTTTACGAAACATTCTTAAAATACAAAATATATATTTTTTTTGCTGTAGATAATAATTCGGATTCTCTCTATCTATTGCATTTAGTTCTCTATCTATAGTTGTAATGTGAGAGAGCCATGCTTCAGCACGTATGCGCCGGCTCGACCGGAGTGATACCACGGCTTGCAGATAACCGTCGAGACCGAACTCACAATAATACTCGTAGCTTTAATATTAGATTATTCTGAAATAATCAAAGTTACCGGAAAATCTACGAGATTATAAGCAGAAGCTTCGTCTTGGTTTTACCTTTGGTAGTAGCTGTTATAGTGTCCTTGTGGGGTCGCCTGCTGTCGAGCAGGCGGCCAAGTCTGCCGGGGCTCACAGGGACTTCCTTCCTAGGGTACACCTGAGTCCCCGGCATCAGGACCCCGTGACGGAACACCGTGTGGTTTAAGTCGGTTCGAGTCCGACATACCACCTTACCGTTAGCCCCGGTGAGATGATGACCCGTGGGGGTTTCCACACGTAAAAAAAAAAAAAAAGAGCTGTTATAGTTTCCAAGTCTTATAAGAAGACGTTTAATGTTCTAGTTATACTCTGAAAGAAATATCCGTGTGAACCAATGTAATTATTCTCAGGTTCTTTATCAAACGTAATGGAAGAAAGCTGGTATGGTACTGTTGTAATAATACTACTTATGTAACAACATAAGTAGTATTATTACCACAGTACCATTACTACACAGAATTACGGAAACACTGTTCAGAAACAAATAATCTCCGAAATAAACAATAATTTCTAATTAACATTCGGACTCAAATTTGTTCTCACAGAGACCCGTCTTCATTTCCAATTTGCACAAGTAGATAAACAGGCAATTTGCTAACGTATTTCATTTTCAAATCAGCCTCCTATTGAGTTCCTTAGATCCCTAAAACAATTAAATTTAACTGTTATAACAATAACAGTTGGAATAATTTTAGGGTGAAACGGGCAGCGGATGTTTAAGGTCACATATTTTGGCATCCTGACCCAAATTGTCCTTGAAACTTGAGTAAATATACGGTTGGTTATTATGAACAGTGAGTTTTAAAAATGTGTACTTATGGACTTATTTAACACAATTCATTAGCAAATATTGACATGAATTTGTCCGTGGTCAGACTGACTTTAGGTTTAAAAAAACAAAGGATCTTATTTTATAACTAAACATATTCCTATTCACACGCCAGACATTATTCTCTGATGTGCATATTGTAAACAATTCGGAACTTAGATGCATGACAATTTTATTGTTTATCCGAAATGCTACCCCATCCTTCTACTGTTATAGGAGCCGTAAAGCCTTGAGCATAGAAGTAACTCCACCATTCAGAGAATTGCGGTTAACCAGTACTACTAGCGTAACATTGTTTTTCTACTGGTAAGTAGGGTCGCCATAACTATACGCAGAGACGAGGAATGGGATATCGATGTGTATAATTAATTATACCTAATCCCAGAGTAAGTACTATGTAAGGTGTAACCTACGCAATTAGCGTGCGCAAAAATGCAAATGTCCTATTCAATTTTGTACAGCGGTTACGCTTAGATATATATGTAACATTATATACGTACATTACTAATCGTTCACTTTAATCTGTACTATGCGGCCATTAGAAGTTCTATCACATCGCTGTTTTTTGTTTTAATTTAATAGCCGGATTAAAGTCACATCTAGTAAGTTTTTTATTAAAAGTATTTTTTTCTGAACTCCTACATCATCATCCTTCTCTGCGGCTTTTCCCAACTAAGGTGGGGTCGGCTTTCAGTCTAACTACGATACGGCCGAACTTCGATATTTTACGAAGCGACTGCCGTCAGACCTTCGCAACCCAAGTATTAGACGATATCGAATGCTACAGATGTTCGTATGACAACCGGGGCCGACCGACGGCTTAACGTGCTTTCCAAGGCACGGAGGGCTCTCAGTGTGTTAAGAATGGTCACCCATTCTTCGACTGATCTGGCTAGTATTACTTAATCTCGTAATGTGCTAACCTACTCGTTTACCACTTAGCCGTGAGCCTCCTTTTTAAAACTTCTACATCCAAAATAATAATACGTATGTTTTCAACTTGACAATGACAAAATATCAACCTAGATTGAAAACCTAATACACTCTATACACCCTTTTCAATCTGTCTGAATTCAGACTAATCAGTTAGTTTGTTTAGACCTGAACAATGCCTAATGGCACGTTTTATGTAAACCGAACTTTTGATTACGGCAAGAATTTTAGTTACAGTTCGAATTTAGGTTTAGATTACGTTGTAACCTTTTAGTTCTTGTGTAACTACACAAGAACTAAATATATTTATTATCTACAAAAGTAATCATAATAATAAAACGTAAAAAAATATACTCAGGAAATTAGGTAAAGAAATAATTGAAATTAAAGTTATTATTGAAGATCAGTGCCGCAACTTTCGAACTTAAATTCCCTGTACGCTTTAATATCACAAACGTGTGGTTGAAGTGTTAACATTGTATTAATTTTGTAACGACATTAATATCTTAAAATTTCAAAAGTTTGTTACAAATTTGTATTAAACGCTTTTACTCTATAAATAAAGTTTTGTTATTATATCTACTTGAAGGAGTACCTCTTAAAGTTATATTCTTTGTCATTGTTTATTATGGTTTAATGTTAATCCAGTTTAATTATAAGATTAAGATTACGATTAAGATTCTAGCTTAGTTTTTTTACACCCTATTTTCTTTTACACGATTACAATAATTTGTTTGCAAACTATATAAATAGACATTGATATTACACCTATTGAGAGTTCAAGTTAGTTAGTCCTGAAATAGCAAATTATACAACTTATGTACTGCGAACAGTGTGGATTCAGACGGTTGTATATTCTGAGAGCAGGCGGCGTTCGAATCTCAATTAATACTTGTAGACAGATGGCATCAATGTTATGTCGTATCTGTTTCTAATTGTATCAATCGTATGGTATTTGCCAATGAATAGAATTTACCAGTTCACAACAGCAGAGCTTGAAGGGAAAGACTATATTAGTGAAGTAAAAGTCAAACTAATTGCAATCATATTATCTATGAATGACACTATTATTTATATGGATAAAGTTCCACTTAGTATGAAATAGTTTATTCAGGACCCATAGTCTCCGCAGTACCTTCTATTGTACGTATCAATACGTATAACTAGCCGCATTTTTTTATACTAAACTTAAAATTTTAAAATAATAAGTTTTCTACTATGTAACATGTAAGAAAAATCGATCTATTAGTAATTTAGTTCAAAAGAAGTATACTTTGTTACATGTTTCAAAAAATATGCAGTTACGACCGACTGCAAATAATCAGATAGATAAAAAATATGACGATGTGTTCTTTTTGATCTTATATAAATTACACCAAAATCGTGCAACTCAAAACAATACTTATCGGAATAGAATAAAGGATAATGCAAATAAAAAAAACATTATGATGCAAATAAATACCTGGATGTGTATGTAAAGTGAAAATGAAGTACAGACGATATAATTTATATTATACTAGCTACCCACCCCGGTTTCGCACGGGTAGCAAACCATAATTATATTGATATTTTCGACATCTTCAACAATCACCGCCATATTTCAGCCATTTTACACAAAACCTTAATGAATTATCCTTTCCTTATTATTCCTCATGAATCACTCGGTCTGCTGGTGTAAATCTATGAAACTATGAAAATCCGTTCTGTAGTTATTGAGTTTATCGCGAACAGATGCGGCGGCGGACGTTTTTTTATAATATATAGTGATTCTTATCATAGATTTCTTTTTATTTTGTAGTTCACATAAAATTAATCCATTTCATAATATATTTTTATGGACAGAACCGAATAATCAAAACGCACAACTTAAAATGAAAGCTAAAATCTGCTGACTAATAACCGAAATAGGAGCAAATTTTCATTCCTTTCATCCTATAAAAGTGGAGGAAAATAATTTCTTTCATAACAACTAAAACATGAAATTATTTTTATTAAAAGAACCGACGTTAATACGCTGTTTTCACCGTTGAAACAGAAGCGTAAAAATTAATCGTTCCGGCCTACAAAAACAGACACTCTTTCGATTCTGATATTTCACCGTTCATTTTATTAAAACATCTCAGAATAGTGAGAAAACATAGACTAGTTAAGCCGTGAACGTGAATTCGGTCAATCTTTATAAATTACATCATCGCCGCGTCTATGCACATGACAATTGACTAGCTGCGCCCTGCGGTTTCACCCGCGTAAGTGTCGTTGCCACATCAAAAACTCTTATTTATTTTATTAAAATTAGGGACAAACTATAATAGATCATAACACAGTTCACTATTTAATAAGAATAAGTTAATAGACATTATTTTGACTGGTTATATATATTGGTCGATTGATAAATATTAACGAATAGTGGGATTATAAAAGGGTAGGAATACAACGAGAACTATGGTCTTGAGTGCGAAGAGTGGTACGAACAACTTGGCAGTTCCTGTAGTTAGTGTTTTTCATATTTTATATCAGAGGTTGTGAGAATGTTTCTAACATAAGTCCCGATGCCGTTTGAATATCGGGATAAAAATAGCCTATGTGTTAATCCAGATGTCCAGCTACCTACATACCAAGTTTCATTGCAATCGGTTCAGTGGTTTTTGCATGAAAAAGCAACAAACATACATAAATCCTCACAAACTTTCACGTTTATAATATTAGTAGGATAGTGTGGGTACCTTTGTGTTTGTTTGCCGTCGTAAAAACATAAATTGAGTAGCTTGGGAGCTATAAATTTAATATAACTTTCACCGCTCTAGTCTAATTAGAAATGCGTTAAACATTCATAAAGTGTCGGAAAAAGTGGTCGTGGTGGGGCATAAGTCACACGGCTTTGACAAGACGTCTCTGTACAGCATCAGTTCAACATGGGGATACCTTAAGACTATTTAGATAAGGTATTTTTATCAATAAATTCAAAATCCCTCGTGAATACTTTTTTATGATGAAATGTACTTATGTCCTTCGGTCCGTCTGTAGCCCCATGACTATGTGTATGTCAAATTTCGTGATGATCAGTAGAGTAGTTAATTAAATTGAATTTTATATTATATTTTAAGTTCAACTGCATAGTTGTATTTCCTGTGAAAAAGCCATTTTAGAAAAAAAATCCCAATACCTACCGACCAATTACACAAATTTAAAAATATCACCAACACGGGCTCAACTCAAATAAAAAAAAAACAAATATACTTTTATACATTGTGAAGCATGTGGAAATAACTACAAAAACCCAATTTTCAGCCTCAAAACATGATTAAAAGCTAGCTATTGACTAGCTGCATAAAAAAAGCATAAATCTACACACACAGTAATTTGATTTTCACCTGTTCTGAAAAATAATTCTTTTTAGATTTATTAGATCAAAAAAGAACTTTTATGTTTAGATCTAGGTGTACGATACCTCCTAGAGACACATAGGACGTATGTCCTATGTGTCTCTATAACAAAACCGACGTAAACTTTAATACTCTATTTCGCCACCTTCAAGGGTTATTTTCGTTACATTATTTGCCGAGCTAATTAATAAAATCACTACATATTAAGGAAGGTTAAGGTATATAATTTGTTAGGGTTAATGTTTTGTTTAAATTTGTTGAAATATGATGATGATTGTTGAAGAAGTCTCTGCTACCCGTGCGAAGTCAGGGCGGGTTGATAGTATTAACTAAATAGTTCATATTATTTACCATTTTTGTTTAGTGTTGGTGTGTCAAAGCATGTTTGTTTTTTAATGGCATTTGGACACTATAATGGAGGTTTTCGGCTTCAATACGATCACATTTTATCATGCCAGCGTAAAAATAATATTGCATTAAACGCTGATTTAAGACATCAATATAAAATTATGGTCCATAATATGGAATGGAATTGGAAATATGTATAAAATAGTTTTTTCTGAAGTGAAAATATTCATCAGCACAAAGCCATCTATTACTAAACTGGTTAACTTTAAAGGCAGAAATTCGAGGAGCATCTATAAATTTCCTGCTTTGAAGAGCTCAACCTTACTTGATACAGTTAACAAAGCTCTGCAAAGTTGTATGAACGGTAGCGCACATTATGCCAAAGTTTTCAAGTTATCGTGTATTAGTTAACTCATATTGGCATGCACGGAGGCGCTTTATGTAATTTGCGCTGCAGTAGATTAGGTAGTTTTAAGGCGATGTTTAATCAATTTTTTAGGTATTATTACGTTAATTAGTAATATCAATAGAATTAAACGTTAGTAAGTAATAATTAGGCCTACTAAAACAAAAGAAATAACTTAATAAATGAATTCTTCCTTCTTAAAAATTAAGTGAAAACCAGTCATTAATGTCTACAACAGATCATCAACTATCAACAATATCATCACCTCTTCACTAGCAATCACATTTAAGCAATAGAGAGGTAACAATTTGGAGGCGAGATGCTTCATTGCACACATACATAGTTGGTTGGTTGGTAACATTGCTAGGTAAAAAATAACTTGTCTGCTGTGTTTGTTTAATGTGTGTTTAATTTTTGAAAAAAAAAATATCCGTTTACAAGTTATGACCGTTTGAATTTCCAGGTATTTTTGCCTCAGTTTTTCAAAAAAGTAGGTGGGATGTGTAAAGTTAAAGATTTTAAATGGAACATATTTTTTATTATAACTGCATGCTAGAGTCAAACCTTTTCAGCAATTTAAGTAAGTGTTCTATTTTCAAATACATCCTGTATAATAATTATAACTTGACATATCTCAAACACGGCCGTCTAATCTCAAACTATGGTAACCAGACTGCTTACAAACATACTGATAACTTTCTAAATACATACATATTATAGATAAATTAAACCCAGAAACACAGAACCGATGATCGCGTTCATCACACAGTTATTTGTCCTGGGTAGAAATCGAACCCACGACCTGCTCAACAGTCAGGATCACTAACCACTAGACCAAGAGGTAAATCATATCATTTCATCTTTTATTAAACATCATCAGCACAAACATACGCTTCAGGGCTTCAAATAAGGTGTTTTTGTTCCTCTTGACAAGCAAGATACACACAAACATTGGCTGGAATAAGCCAAGAATGCTGAGATGAAACACCCAATAAAACTAAACACAATTGTCACCGCTCAATATTACACGAACTCCCGACGAGTACTGAAATCTAGAACCGCATTGCTATTTGTCATGCGACATCTGGCTCAGAACGGTTCGCACCGGTCCAAAGCGGTTACGCGAGGTGTTATACGACAAAATGGCTGATATTTCTCCAGTAACTAAAGTTACAACGGTAAGGATCGTTTGTTTTTACTGGGGAGCAGTTGTAAGTGAATTTTGATGGTGGTTTTGTAGTAAAAAATCGTTTAGAAGAAAATAGCGTCAGAAATCGAATTCTGTAATCGAAGTTCATAGCACCATCTTATCTTTAATATTTTTCAAATATCACGTAATAAGATTTATATTAGGATGTGCAATAAGGAAATTTGGATTAGAGTTAATAAGTTAGTAAATTAAAAAGAAACTCCTTCTCTTATTTAGACTCCATTTATTAAAAGGAAGGCCAATATATCTTGCAGAATACATGCAAGGTAGGAATACGTTTCCTGACCCGTAAATCAAGGGTACATTCTGATGAGTCCCATTTCTGTCTATTGCTAAACTGTATCAAGCCGTTTCAAATCCGCAGACTTTTACAAGTCCATCTCTTATGCGTAATAAATAAATATAAAGACACGCACATTGCTGGAAGTAGCAACAGCTCCTAATAAAAGTACTGACTAGACCTGATTAGGCAAATATGTGGAAAAAATATAGATTTTCAGGTAAACAGTACCATTCTTGCCTCCCATTCAGTATTTTTTGCCCTTTGAATGGTCTAAATATCTACGTAAGGCGCTACATAAGTTTTGTCCTATGCAAACTAGATATCATAATATTGTCATTTAAAGTCATATCCATAAACTCTAAGTAATATAAAAAAAACGAAAAGTAGCCAGTAATCGTTTTTTCGATTTTTAAACTAATTTTCTAAATGAAATTGCGGGCTTTTCTCGTTTTGGCATTCGTGTAATTATTTTGTATAACTTAAAGCGTGGCTTACCTAATCAAAAACTACTTTTCGTTGGACAGCCATGCTTCGGCACACATGGGCGGGCTTGACCGGAGTGATAATACGGCCTCACAGAAAACCGGCAGTGAAGCAATATTTACATTGTATTTCGCCGAGTGAGTGAGGTTACCAAAGGCTTTAACCATTCCCTCTCCCTCCCTTCACCTCTCCCACTTTCCCTACTTTCACCTTAAAGGCCTCTTGTGACTCTTGAGTTGCAGGTGCCCATGGGCGGCGGAAGTCACTTACCATCAGGTGACCCGTCTGCTCGTTTGCCCCCTATGCCATAAAAAAAAAACTTTGAAAAAAAACTTAACGAAGTACGGCATAACTTATGTAGGCGCCCTACTTTTTATAATTAAAATTGTTTAACAATATTCCTAACCGAAATTTTGATTTCAAATTACTGTTTACAATGGTGCTGACTAATTTCTCAGTCCTCGTAAATCAAATACATGAAAATATTTAATAAACCGAATTTGTTTTGTTATTCCGTATTCGAATCAGGCAGATGTTGACTGTCAACGCCAAATTGTGTAAAACTAACTTTACACTCGATCGTGTTCGTGAAGTTTTGAATTAAACTTTTAAATGTAATTTTAGGATAGGTTACCTAATAACAGTTTCTGTTTACTTTGTTAGTAAAGGTAGATAGATATCCATTATTTAAGTAATAACTTTTAAACTTTTGCATTTCAAGATATAATGTTTAAAAAGTTTATGGAAAAAAAATGCGATGGTTTACAAGCAGTAGTCCAGACGTCAGGCAGTTTAAAGACCATTATTTAAGTAATTTATATTCTGAACTAATATTGTTTTTAAACAACTATTGAAAATAATTTTAATTAACAAACGATCATATGACAACCGGGTGGTAAGCGGTAACCACCATAAAGTCGCTCGTGTATTGTCAACCAAAAATCTCCTGGTGACCGTACCCACTAGCAGAACTATAGTTTGTTGCGCGGTGGATGCTGTAGACCAGTGTCCTCTAAAAAAAAGCGTAAATATTTTTTTCCACTTTTTTCTAAACATGTGGTATAATCCATAATTATCGGACCATGGTCCGGTAAAGTTGATATCTCGAACTTGTATCCACTAAAACACAGTTGGGTTTAAATTCAAGTAAGTACTGGGAATTAAATTCATTTTGAAATATTAAACAATTGTTACATTATATTTTTTCACTATCGACATTATGATTATGATTCCTGTTTACATATAAGTTAGTGTACAACAAATAAAGTGTTATCTGTCTGTCTATTTATAGTTTATTCCCGAGGATTTAAAGCAATATACAGACAAGACAGTTAAATTTATCTCAGTAGTATCCCAACATTCCAGGTCGAATCAATATTTCGCTTAGCCGACCAAGATTTCTGTGAAGTATTCAAATTTGTATTATTGGATACAGGCCCGTTGACTTTGCTGTGTATTTTGAATAATTAGTTATTCATTTATTCGTTCTAACATCCGATCCAATGGAAAAATCAGACTCAATATTTGAGGTTTGGTTTTACTTAGAAAATAATATTTGAGAACAAATAATACCCTTCCACTGTTTTTTTGTTGTTAAAATTAAATAAGTATTTCATAATGTCATTTACTAAAGTGTTCAAAATATCTAGTTTCGTAGGGTTTTTTTTATTATATTGTTATTTGTATTATTGATTTATCAAAAAAAAGGTACTGAATAAAATTGTTCATGATTAAATTTAAAAATTAGGTACTTATGTTTATATAGTATCTTATTCTGTCATAACAAGGTCATGTAGTGATTTTGAAAAATTCTGAATAAAATAAGTCTAAAAATAACTTTTTAAAACACAATATGTTTGTTGAAATTCAAGGTCAAACTCAAAGTCATCTTATTCATCTAGTTAAAGTAATATTTATTAAATTCAAAACTTACATTAATTCTTGGTTAATAAATGAAATCTATTTCTGAAAGTTTATTGTTACAAAAGGACTAAAATTTGAATACTCTTACTCCACCTGCAATGAGACTTCGTAGAACCAATAACAACATCGGTTATGACATATCTAAACAGATCGACCTTAAAACCACCTTTCTACACCTAGTTCTTGACTAGTGTATAAATAAATCTTTCTATAAACTACCATTATAAAAAAATGGTAGACCAATAACCACACAGGATGTTACAGAAAGATGTGTTCATATTTTAGGGTCACAGAAGACACTGTAAATAACGTTCAGCGCTTACAATTTTAGGAAAATAAAAATTTGAGAACTCTCTTAAAATTTTACTACAGCAAGAAACCAAAGCGAGTTCTTACATAATACCAATTTTTCTTCATGTTTATAACTAAGAAGATAATACAGTAATCTCGATGCACACCCATCTAAATGATAAACGAAAATATTTATTTCGTACTCAAAGGTTTTTAGTAATTTAATTACCAAGCTTGCCAAATAGCTACTAATATACAGAAGTACACTAAAGTATAGTAAGTTTCAAGGTTATAGCTGGATTTGTACGTCGAGTCGGCCCCCTAATGATAACCTACATCGAAACTGATGTATTATTATCAACTTGATGTAAGAACGCGATTAATATTATAACATATTATGTGTCTGGTCGCAGCACTTCGCTTTGACCTTGGGAAATTAGACATATCTGGAAAACTTTTTAAGCTAGACTAAGATATGTGTCTTGTCGTTGAAGCTAGAGAGGTAAAAACAGCGGGAAGCTTTAGATGTTCTTCAATAGTCCTATCTCTCAAGGTCTACGGATATACACATATAAATCCCGTTCGTACATCAAGTCAAATAATACATAAGTTTCGATATAAGTTGTCATTTGGGGACCGACTTGTGATACAAATTTGGCTAGACCCTTTATTGAAAAGGATATTTACATGCTGTCACGTACATACTTCATAAAACATTGTACTGTTTGTTACTCTAACTGGATATTTTTATTTTACAAATATAAACTCAACTAAACTCAAAAACATATCAACCATCAAAAATAGATCAACTTATTTCTATCGATTAAAATATGAAATCGTTATCTTAAATACATAAATGTACATACATAATTACGCCTGTATCCCCGAAGAGTTAGGCAGAGGCGTATTAAACATCTGTTGTCGCCACATCAAAAACTCTGATTTATTTTATACCGGAAACGCAATGCTATTGGTCGGTTGATAAATATTGATGAATAGTGGTTAGGTGGTGGTTAGGGTTATAAAAGGCCATGATAACACTATAAGTTGTTAACAATTACTTGAGCGCAGATGGAGATTCGAACAACATAGCAGTTACTGTTATTTCGTGATTTTGATAGTTTATAGCGAAAGTTGTAAGACTGCTCCTAACATCAGAAGTGAGATAAAGAATGCGCCCCAATTGCAAAAAAAGTGATAGTAAGCAAAAAGATTTTTGTACAAGATTTAGTTATTCGTCAATTTCAACGTCCTCAACATGGTGGTCATCGAGCAATCGTGATGCAACGAGTATACGTCTAACAGTAAGCCAAAACGTAATCATGACCTTTAATTCTAATGTGGGTAGATGTGATTGAAGCAAATACTCGTGCTAAAGGATTTGTTCTCGTGCTATTATTGTGGATAACTTTGAGTTGGAAGCTTAACTTTTATAATTTACTAAATGTATTTAAGTTGTGTTTAGTTAATGGAAAAAAACCTACGGATAGCTATCGTTACATGTATTTTATTAAAAAAAAGAGGGTATATGGAGAAAATTAGGAATTCGGACATTTTCATATTTGTAGGAACTATCTGCTACAAAAACATAAGAATTGCTTCAGAAGCCTTTAGCTTTTAATACTTTGATTCCTTGGATTAATTTTTGCATGGCAAAATGGTTAAAAATTGGGTTTTTGCAATTGAAAAAAAATGTATCTCGTTTACACTCCAACTTTAAAAAAAAAATCGAATTCAACGTGCTTATCTAAAGTACTAGTAGTAGGTACAGATAAATATAATACACGCTATATTTTTGCCAAGCAAGGCAGCAAGTCTAAAACTAAGACGAAAATGAAGCACGGTTAAATATATGATTGACGGATATTCCAAAAAGAGAAACAAAAAACCTCAAAGTGATGTGAATAACGTGGTTTTCGTTGACATAGGAGAGGTTTTTAAAGTAGATTCATACTCTCTAGTTACACAAAAGCTATTAACACATTAAGCAGAAATACTATTATTGTCTGTTCTTCGCTCATTTCAAACAAAAAAAAACAATTGGTTTTAATCAGTTCAATAGGTGCTAATGTTTTATTAGACACTTAAGTATTACAGTCAGGGCAGGCCAAGCTTTATACTAAGCAAACGAACTACTAATATTTCGAATACTTGGTCCGGCATAAAACGAACAAGTGACTATCAAACATTAAGAACAAATAGATACCTTGGATTAAATTAGCAGCACTGGATGAAAACTACCTGAAATTGGATGGACCATACGACTATTATATAATTTTGTTGACAGATATTTGCGAGAAGTATGTGTGAGAATAGATATGGATAGGAAGGAATGATAAGATAAGAAAACCGTGTGGTTTGAAAAATGAAGTGACAAGAATTGAGAAAGTAAGATGAGTGAAGTGCGGATGTCTAAGGTTTCCATGAGCGGTGCGGGTAGGCTCCAGATCGGTAGTATATTGAAGAATGGATAAGTTTAAAGCATCCGTAACTGGCGAGCGTGTATAAAAGATCTGATGAATGTAAAAGACGCGTAAAAAAATAACGCTTTATTATCTCTGCCTACCCTGGACAGGAACAGATCGTAAGATACGTTTGTATGTATCTAGTACATTTGCTTCGGATAATATTAGGTAACCTATATACACTATATGCACGGAATTTACCCGTGTAAAGACAGACGTTGAGACCCGTTGTGATATGCATCTAGGGTTGGCCAAAGGCATGGCTTAGGGGAAGCTTAAAGTGATTAGCGTTGGCTGTATAACTTGCCGCCAATGGAATAGTTATATGTAATATACATAGAAACACATAGATCAAACGGCGTAGTGCAAACGACTATTTGCTTACTATTGAGTAATGAGCTGGAATTTCACCGGGGACATTTAACGATGCACTTGAATTCTCTACTGGCGCTTGGCTACAAAAATTATCATGATTCCTCAGTGTGTGAGGCTACATTATTATATATACATTAATTTACACAAGCGCAAGAAATTTAGGAGCAATAGGGTGTATTGTCATAACTTATATTATTTTTAAATAGTTATAAAATATACCTTACTTCCAGGTCATTTGAAGCTGCCTTATTTTTCGTTAAATAATTACCTAACCAACTTACAATAATTAGATTGACCCCATTTCCCTCAAGTCAAATCCCGGCGATTGCACGCGACAACACGCTAAGGGCACATTCTTAGCAAAAAGGTTGCATTGGGTAATATATTGTTTCCTTTTTTTATTTACTTAACTTAATGAATTATAAATGTCCAGATTACGCCAATTTAATAAGAAAAAATATGATGAATTTGTAATTGTTGTACATCTTATGGGTATTAAGCTTTTGTTTACCGGTGTTATCTGATCTTTTTGCTAATGATGGGGTAATTGGGATTCAGAATGTTAGCTAATAAGAGACCTGAGTGTCTAGTACATATTTTTACGAATTTATTTGCGTTAGCGTTTCCAAATTGAATGTTGCCGTTAACTGATCAGGTTTTTATAGGATTCACTTCGGTGAGTGTGTGAAAGTTCTTCTATGGATTTCACACACTCACCGGAGGAATTCTATCTCCATTATTTATAATTTTTATTCAACGCCGAAAATAGGTCTCTGCGCGGCCGTTACGGCATGAGCGCAACGCCGCTTGAGACAGTATGTTTCACAAAATATTTTTTATAGTATGAAATATGAATTGAAAATTTGAAAAATTATGGTGTCATCAAAATCACTCAAAATACTTGAAAGAATAAAGCTCCGTTATTTAAAAAAAGGCTCGATTATTCAAAAAGTTATAGTTAAAGTTATTTTTCCAATCTTTGTTATTACAAATATCGACACACAAGTTTAAATATTTGACCTAAAATTGTTTTGCTTCTTGGAACTCTTCTTATATAAATACTTAATAAGATCATGCGATAAATGTTTATTTAAGTTTAATATTTTGTTGTTTATATGTTTTGTTTGTTGTGAACACAGTACTGTAGTAAGTTTTCTTATGTTTGTTGATAAGTGTCTTTACTCTTTGTCGTTTTTCGATAAAATTCTTTCGGAGATTGCTATCCTGTGGATTATCTTTGCTCTGTTTACATCAACTGTTCCGTAGATTTATACTATTGACTATATTACGATTTATCCAGTCTCTGTGGAGGATTAAACATTTTAGTCTTGTTTATTTTACTATTAAATACTTGTCCTGTGATAAAACTTTCTTGTTAGTTTTAGTCGTGGTCTTCATTATTGTAGTCTGCTTGTAACGCATTATTGAAGGATGTTTCATAGTCAAGTGCTTTATAATGATCTTTTTTTTTATTTATTTGTAGTTTCAGCTTACCAATTTGAACAAAAATCTGCTTGTGATCTGAGAGACATGAATCTATAATTGCAATATTGAATAAATGATTATTTATATTTGTATACACATGGTCTAGTATCGTATTGGTTGTGATAGTTTCTCACGTGCAATACAATCATTGATTTTATTCAATATTTCGTATCCATCTTCTTGGATTTCGTTTAGGTATTTTGTGACGAAGCTATTGTTCTTTAGTAGATCAACATTAAAGTCACCGAAAACAATCGATCTTCTTCTTCACTCTAATTGGAAAGAAAGTTGTTTGTATGATTCCCCTGGTTTGTAAATTGCCCCGATATTGAAAGATAGTTTATCTATATATATTCATAAATAATGGTTTCCGTCCTTGCATAGTTCTTCCGTTACATCATGTTTTATGCTTTCGTGGACATAAACAGACAAGCCACCACCTTTAAGTTTGCTACTTTATCTATAATTATAAATATGTTTATAATGTGGTAGCTGATACAATTTCGCACCACTTTCTGAATTAATCCATGTCTCAGTAAATATCATTATGTGAGTAGTCGTTGGTATTGCTTTTATGATACATTTAATATCGTTAAAATTGCCTATCCTGCGAATAGTACGCAAGTTAGCATAAAAGAATCTAAGCGACGATGGATGCAGTGAAATGTCTTCATATTGTTTAACTAATTGATGGTTTAGTCTATTTAAGCTGTCCGTAGATGCTGCGTTTTGTTGTGATTGTTATAATACGGTTTTTAAGTTTTTTTGGTTGGTGTTATTTGAAACAGTAACTATTGTCTGTGTTCCTTTTACATATTTTATAGTGAGATCTTTTTCACCGTCTTCTTTACGTTCATTTTTTATCGAATATAAATGTTGTTTTCGTTTTAGAGTTTAATCCGAATAAAACCATATATCTTTTGGTACCTTTGTCTTTTTTATATTTTTTATATAAAAATAAATATTTTGGGATA
Source organism: Euplagia quadripunctaria (assembly GCA_963859945.1). Taxonomy (NCBI): domain Eukaryota; kingdom Metazoa; phylum Arthropoda; class Insecta; order Lepidoptera; family Erebidae; genus Euplagia; species Euplagia quadripunctaria. The sequence continues at coordinate 7,591,621 of OY982585.1, forward strand.
TCTGTTTTGTTGAAGTAGACCTTTACAGGGCGGTTTTTGTTTCGGATTGGGGCACTCGAGACTAACGTCGTACACCGATTTTAATATCTTAATAACTTCCTCCATGTCATAACTTTGCCTTAACTTTCAGTTTTTATTATTTATTTCCGATACACCCATTATTACAATATTTTTCTCGCACTTCACTTTACTTCAAGGATGAGGTTTTTCTGACATGAGATGGGTAAGTTTAATACTTCAATCTCTAAATCTATCTATAATTTGATCTTCCGTGGTAGTTTTTCTGGACTTAAAATTTTCGATTTCTTTATTCATTTGTTCGAACCGCTGTGTCAAATTTTCTGTGCTAGTTTTTATCGCCTTAATTTCATTTTTAATTTCCGACACTTCTTCTCGTATCATATTTAGGATTTCGTTTTGAGTTCGTCTGAAGTTTTTTTAAAAACATCTTCATTTCAGTGCACAAATAAGCGATTTCCTTTTTATTATCACATTCTTCCGTACGTTCCTAACGTTTACGAAAAGTGATATTTGTGTGAAACTCCTTATCGCCGTATGTGGACAGGTTTGGGACGGAGCCGCTGCTCTTATTACTGCCGCTTGTGAGTGTGGCTCTAGGCAGAGTAGGTTGTAGATTCATCTTGTTACTACGCACCGGCATTTCGTGGGACGGGAACAAAAAATAGCATCGTTAGTAATTGGCACCGATATTTTTAAAGTTGAACTCAATACTGGTCACACAAGGATAACTTTCGATTGTTGGGTTTTATTTAGAAATGTTATAATTATATTCAACAGTTTAACACACGTCTGCTTCTAACAAACGCCAGAGTGTGTCGAATTGAATCATAGCTAAAAACACTCTCGATCAAGTCACCTTTCAAACAGTAAAACTAAATGAAAATTGGTACATATGTTAAGGAGCTATAATGCCACAGATGGACACACAGGTGTTATACTTATAACACCTTCCTTCATTTCCCTACTACTTTATAGGTTACTTAAGGTCTCTACACGAAATTATATAACCTGCATACACAACAATAAATATGAAAATTATTATGGAAACAAGTCATTTTTTTTTATTTCAAGAGGCAGTACTGGAACATATCTCATGAAACAATTAAAAATTCTTTTATTATTCAATTTAAAGTCTTTAGACATCATATATTCATAAACTTTATAATAATACATAAAACAAACTGTAACATTATTGATCAATTCTAACTCGCTCGCTTCATGGCCGCATACGATCGCAAATATGTCCTAATGCAATAAAGAGCGAATATTTGCCTGTAACAGTGAACGAGCGAACCGATTTGAACACATTCTTGTTATAAGCAAACGTGCTTATGTTTTGCATATATATCTGAATGAACGAACGAATAGAGCAGTAAATATGTGAACTGTATATTTGTCTAGCAATTTTCTGCTTGAATTTATTTCTGTATAAGTTACTGGTAAGATTTATGTCACTTAAGAAAACGTAATTGTAGTTACTAATATGTTTTGGTTATAGCTCGCATTTTTTCGATTATCAAACAGCACAACTGTGATTAAGAAGCGCTCACCCGTGCCTCCAATGACTCAGATCGCTATCACCTGACATTCTGGTAACGCTAAGTTACAATTTCTTTACAAGGGCACTCAAAACGAAAGCGAAAAAGAGTTTTTATTAACGATAAAAAATACAAAAAATGCGTACTTCAAATTTCCTTTCGCATTTTTTACGAACTAAATGTAATTTTCGTAAATCACTGAAAAATAGACTCGAGATATTTTTACGCTATGATATTTTTCAATTTAAAATTTGATGTAAAACCGGAAGAATCGTTTGATATAACCTTCTAAGAAATAAAAAAAAAGTGATTTTTCATTGAATTTAAGCGAGGTTGGCAAACTTTGGCCTATGAAGAAAGATGTGGTGACCCTTTGACGGCTTTTATGGAAGAAAACATGTCAGAATTGAAACATTTCATCGAATAGAATTGGAGAATCACGTACAAAGAAATTTACTACATACTGAAGATTTGTTCGGGAAGCGTTCACAAGATTTTACAGTGTACCTTCGCATTCGAGCGATGATGCGCGATTACAACTTTTTGACAGGTGATGAATATTGGATTTATCAATACGATCTATAAACTATGCGCCAGTCAACAGTTTGGCTGTTTCAATATGTGCCAAAGTGAAGCGATCGAAAAGTGCAAAGAAGATTTTGATCGCTAGTTTTTTCGCCATGACACTAAATCTGGTGTCAATAACTTTACGGGATCAAAGTAGCATTATTGTCGATTGGTATACTACCAAATGTTTGCCAGAAAAGTACACTGCTGTCAGCAGCAAGTAACCGAATACTCCCGTTTTCGGTCGCTCACTGCTGACAGTAATCCGTGATAGACGAAAATTTCCCTATTCAATTACAAAAAAAAATATCAGTGATACAGCTAACCTGGTAACATACAAAGCTTTTATAATACGGAGAGTACGTAGTTCCGTACATTTTCGCTCACCCTTTTCAGTAAAATCACATAACAAATGAAACATCGAATAACCCTAAAGCAACAACGTCTATTATAAACATTAGTAATTTTAGCATCACTGAAAGAAAAAAAAATATTAATTAAACCCGTACCGGGACCTTTTGTGAGTTGAATTCACGTATTTATTAGAGCGAACACCACGGCCTGCTGTAATTGCCGTATAGGGTTGACATTCAGTATTTGTGTTGAGTTGATATTGCCAAGTGGACATTTAAGGGTTGTGTCCCGTTGATTAGTATTTTATTATGTTTGTTGTTTAACCTACACATAATGATTTTTGTCTAGGTGGGTAGCAACATAAATTACAGCTTTCTTTTTTAATAAGATATAAAGCAAGTGTGCGATAGCTCACCTGGTGGTAAGCCGTTATAATAGGATATGGATGCTAGCAACGCTGTAAAGATTACGTGTACTGATTAGGTTAAATTGGAAGCTCATGATTCTGGGTTTATTTGCACTGTACTGAAAACTGTTGGTAGCCATTATTTCTGCCGTAGAGCTTGTAGCGGAGGTAATAAGCTCTCAGAGTATAGTCGTTATAGTTTTATTTTCACACGCCGTCTGATCCCAAACAAAGCAGAGCCTGTACTATGGTAACCAGACTGCTGATAAACATACTTAGGTATATAATTACTATATACATAAATATTATAGCTTATTTACACCTAGACACAGAACTGTAGTGGAGGAGGCATGTAACACATATATATATATCATGTTTATGTAATCGTGCTAATCACACAAGACTCCTCATTGTTGAAGTTACTAAGGAGAGAATGTGCAGCAGTAGATATTCTATGTCTGAGAGAATGACTGGTAGAGCTATTATAATAAAACTTAATAAATACTCCACGTTTGTTAAAAACTAGCCTAGAAAATGTTTAATAAGTAACTCTATACTTGTTAAATGAACGATATGGCATCTTTATATTAATACGTGAGGAGAATTCTTTGTACGCATTTTTTAAGCAAACGCGCACAGACAGGAATGTGAAATTTGTAATACTTAAGATGTAGAAGTGCAGAATTCTAAAATTTTTAAACAATATGTGCTATTAAGTAAAAACATGTAAAAACTGTTACATAAAGCAATAGGGTTCCAGTATATATACATACATCAAAAAATTCTAAGCAACATGAACGGTTTTGAACGATTTTTACTATTGTAATAATATATTTATATTTCTTTTATAAATAATAACTAAGAATTCTTTGATGCATTAGTGATTAAAGCAACAAAATCCTTCGTTCAATTGTTCATTTAATCACAATAATTAACAATACGTGTGCCGTAACATACGTAGTATAAAATAAAGTTAAAACGAAATTAAACTTTTCATGTTTTACAAAATTAAATAACGACATTTTTTTAATTATTTGGTAATTCAATACAAAGTGTGACAACGATTGTCGGCAACGATTTTTCATTGAATTTATAAGATTTTTTATCTGATCCTGCGGCAATCGCTTCCAATGGAATTTTAACAAGTCTTTCAGTTGTTGGGTTGCCGACAGTCCATCCAGGTTCTTTAGAACACGTCTCTGGAGCATGTCCCATGCGTGCTCCATGGGATAGGGATCTGGCGATTGTGCAGGTCACGGTAATACCCAGATGTTTTCCGTTGCCAAGTACTCTCTGGTCCTCCGAGCTGTGTGCAAACGCGCATTGTCATGCATTAGCGTGAAATCTTAGCCAAGACTTTGTGCAAATGGGTGAACATAAGATCCGAGGACATCTTCAACGTAAATTTCAGCGTTCATATTACCATCTACAAAAACGAGCTCTGTTCTTCTGTTAGTCAGTTCTTACCCTTTTCGTATCACGCCTAAATCCAAACCGAGACTCATCGCAACGTAAAATTGTATCCCATTGCTTCTGGGTCCTTGTCAAGTGTTCCCTACACCATTCGTTTCGACGGGCGCGATTCCCATGGGATATAGGTTGGCACCTAATTGGGCGTCGTGCTCGTAGGCCGTATTCATGCAACCCGTATTCTCACGGTTTGGTGTTTAACAACAACACCGCTTGAGAATTGTAGCTTTAAACCTTTTTTTTTTTTATATAGTATAGGAGGCACACGAGCAGACGGGTCACCTGATGGTAAATGACTACCGCCGCCCATGGGCACCTGTAACTCAAGAGTCACAAGTGCGTTGCCGCCCTTTAAGGTGACGGAAGACGGGAGAGGGGGATTAGAGGGGAAGAGAGGGGGAGTGGGGGTAGAGGGGGGAGAGGGGAAGGATGGGAATAGGGGAAAGGGCAGGGTTAGGGCCTCCGGTAACCTCACTCACGCGGCGAAAAGCAATGCAAGCATTGTTTCACGGCCGGTTTTCTGTGAGGCCGTGTTTTCGAGCGGAGTCGAGCCGGCCCATACGTACCGAAGCATGGCTCTCTCACGTAAAACCTATCTCAAGGGCGGGTAATATCGGCTGACGTCTTGCAGTCAGTTGTATGTATCGGTCCTGTCGAGCAGTTGTACTTCTTCCTCGTCCTGGATGCTGCTCAGCAGGATCCCCTGTATTAACATATTGCTGCCAAAAACGACAAATCACGCTCCTTTTGACACCAAAATGCCGAGATACCTGGGACTGATTTCTTCAAGCCTGTAGCATTCCTACAGCTCTCTACATTTTATCAGCAGTCAATTGGCGTCTCAAAATGATAAAAGTGAGATAAATCCGAAATTTATCAAGCAACGAAAACACATGAAATCGGGAAAAAATAATTAGCTTTTCTTTTAATAAAAACAACACACATTCGAAAAGTTTATATTTTTAAAATCAGCCAGTAAGTATATGTTTCCGAGAACAAAAAAGATTGTATACCAATCTACTTTGCTAAGAAAAAAATAAAATATCAAAGAAACAAATAACATGCAGTTTTTGCAAATGATGCGTGTTGATTAGACTTTTTTGATGTGTGTGTCCTGGTACCTGGCATGGCACAAAAGTCTATAGTGCTAAACTTCGGCAGACATAGATATAATTATGTATCAGCAGCAGCAGGATTCCGATTGAAGAGTTAAGTAGGAAGGTCCTATATATGCTAATATGTTTATCTACGCGACCTCTATTCTTAATTCTCTCTATATGCCTTTGCTTTGTTAAGCCTTTGAAACAAAGCTGTAAACACTGTTTAGCTTACGAGAACGAAGCCTTAATGGTCAGACTCAATTATTGAGTTTGGAACTCCACCGAAATATCAACACACAAAAGTAATTCATCGCCATTCCGTAAATGCATAACCCCAAAGTCATTACAGAGTGTCATTCCGGTTATCGTCAGCCCTGGCGGGTCAGTGTGGCGAGCGTTAAAGGGTTAATTTAACGGTCGCTGCTTTGCTACAGAGGACCGTGTATAGCGTAGTGCTGGATATGTGTGATTGGCAAAAGCCAGGGCTAGAAATGGACATGTTGATGGTTACAAATTCAGTTTAATAACGTTGTACGGTTGATAAACATTTCAGTTTCTTAACCCTATTAATGTATAATTTCTTTTTAAACACCTTCCTAATACTACGTTTTTACCTGCACTTATAATGACTAGCAACAGCAAAAGTTCAAAGTAACAGTCCGCTTTGGAGTGGAGTTTCTGCTCCCGTAACAGCTACTTTCAAATATATTCATTTGAAAGTATTTATAAACTTTTCAAAAACTCTTTAATAAAGTTATTTTAAAATCCAACAATTTTAATAAGCATTAATTTTTATACAATGAGGTTTGAAAACAAAAAGGAGTTGCTATTTACATACGTAGCGACTTTAAGTACAAAGTCGTTACTATCTCTCCTTCTAGCTCTAACGCCTCTGCTGAATATCTGTTTCTTGAGGTTTGCCTTGGAGGAGCGAAAACCATTATAGGTGTGGTTTACTGCCCCCCTACTGTCAATTACTTCACTGATTTGGAATTGGTTTTAGAATCTTTAGGGTCTGAGTATGCACATCATATAATCATGGGGGATTTCAACACAGATATCCTTGATTCCAGTAGCCCTCGAACCCGTAAACTCCTTCACATAATTAAGTCTACCTATTTTCATGTTTCACCTCTCCAAGCTACGCATCACAACAATACCGGACATGATACTTGGTGAGACTTAATCCTTACCTCTTGTCCTTCCTTTAATGGCCAACATCCTGCACCGGGTCTCTCTCATCACGACCTTATCTTCATGTCCTATATCGTGAAAACTCCGAGACCCAAGGCGAAAGTGCTGTTTAGGTGTTGTTTCGCTCGCATGGATGTTTCAGAATTGCGAATCGATGCTTCTGAAATTGATTGGGAGCCTGTGACGTTGGCAGGTACAGTTGATGCCAAGGTTCAGTTATTTAACGAAATTATTGGCAACTTATACGATAAATATGCACCCATCAAAAAAGTCAAAATAAAACACCCGCCCGCACCTTGGCTAACGACAGAAATTCGAATGGCGATGCGCCGTAGGGACCGAACTTTCCGTAAATTTAAAAGGGATCGTTGTGAAGGCAATTGGACGACTTACAAAGCAGCAAGAAATCGATGCAATCAATTGATACGCAACGCTAAACGCCACCACATTCTCACAAATATTTCTAATTCCTCTCCTGCCGATATTTGGAAATTCCTGAGGACTTTGGGTATTGGTAAGGTTCAACCTTCCAGTACACCTATGACTACAGAATTTGACGACATGAACCGACATTTCAGTGAAGCTCCGTTAATGCCGTCACAAACTAAGAGTCAAACACTCCGTTATGTAACTGATCTACCTCGGCGTAACATTGAAGCTTTCTTCTTTTCTCCAGTTGCATCGGACGAGATCAAAAAGACCATATTATCTATAAAATCAAATTCTGTGGGCTGTGATGATATAAATCGGTTCATGATAGTTACCATTTTAGACCAGCTTCTGCCAGTAATTACCCATATAGTAAATTTTTCCCTTGACTCCGGACTCTTCCCAGCCGTATGGCGCAAGGCTTACGTTCGCCTTCTTCGGAAGATACCTAATCCTTCCCTTCCTAATCATTTCCGACCCATATCAATCCTCCCTTTCCTATCTAAAGTCCTTGAGACATGTGCTCAGAAACAGTTCTCCAAGTTTATCCTTCATAATAATATCCTCAGTCCATATCAATCGGGATTCAGACCTGGGCATAGCACAGTTACTGCTATGCTTGAAATGACTAGCGATGTTAGGAGTGGCGTGGAGGATGCAAAACTAACCGTTTTAGTCCTAATCGACTTCTCTAATGCATTCAACACCGTAAACCACGACATCCTAGTATCCATCCTCACTCATTATATGGTCTCCTCTGATGCACTGGAATGGTTTTCATCTTATCTTTATGGACGTCAACAGTCAGTCCGCATCGATGAATCATCATCAAGTTGGTGTGAACTTGACACTGGTGTTCCACAAGGTGGCATTCTGTCTCCATTATTATTTTCGATGTTTATCAATCTCATTACTCTCGCACTTCAGTGTGCGTATCACTTGTATGCGGACGACCTTCAAATTTATTCTCAAGCTAGGCTGGAGAATTTGCCAGAAGCAATTCACAATGTGAACCGTGATTTGGAGACCATTAAAATCTTGTCTGAGCGTTTTGGGGTATGTGTTAATCCGTCCAAATGCCAAGCAATTATAATGGGCAGTCCACGAATGGTTGGCAGAATGGACACTTCAATACTGCCCGCCGTGGTTTATAATGGGGCCATTTTACCAATCAACTCATCTGTCAAAGACCTCGGCTTATGGATTGACTCTACTCTGTCCTGGCAACCTCACATTGCGAACGTCAGTCAGAAAGTCACCGGGACCTTGCGATCACTCTATCGACTTAAAAACCTTCTCCAGACCAGCACTAAGTTAAAACTTGTACAGTCCTTGGTCTTCCCTATCCTCGATTACGGTGATGTGTGCTATCTCGACCTGAATGCAGATGTACTCAATAAACTAGACCGACTTCTCAATAATTGCATTCGGTTCATTTTCAATCTTCGTAAGTACGACCATGTGTCTACTTATCGTTCCCAACTGTCATGGTTACCTATACGTCAGCGTCGTAGCCTACGTGCTTTGACTACACTTTATTCTCTACTTAATAACCCTACAGCCCTCACATATCTGACCTCACATCTTCAACTTCTATGTTCCAACCATGACAGAGATCTTCGCTCCACAAATAATTTTTTACTCCTATGCCCTACACACACTTTTTCTCTTGTTCAGTCTTCATTCGCTATCCATTCTATCTTACTATGGAATGCGCTCCCTCCTGAGATTAGGATGTCCACCAACAGAGACACGTTTAAAGCAAAGGTCCGTGAATTTTACAATAAACAGTTGGCAGAAATATCATCATAACCTCGTAACTAAAGGTATATTTTGTATCTATATATAGTATTTATTTATATATATTATATTTATAAGTATTTATGTATGTATGTATTATGTATAAGCAATTGTATTTGTAAGTATAACTTTATTTAAAAAATTCGTTCTCATGCACCTGCCATGTCCCTCTCTGAATCATCCAAAGGTTGACTGGTGGATAATGCCATGTGGCATTAAGTCCGCCTCGTGCACTGTAAACTGCAGGAAGTTTTTAAATAAATAAATAAAAAAAGGCGTCTGTGCTTCTGGACAGAGCTAGGCTAGCTCAACTAGCCAGCGTTATCTGGAAACATAATGGATCAACTATGAGCCTAAATGCGGCAACAGAGCCTTCTACCAATACCGACAGTACTGCTTAGGCGTGGTTTTCTGTAGGGTGGAGGTATTCTTCCAAGGGACAATGAGTTTTACTATTATTGTGTTTAAAATGAAGCTTACCATTAAAAAATTTTTAGCACAATACAATTTACTTTGATCGTAAACTTAACATTTATTTTTGTTGTTCAGGAATTCCTAAATTTTATCGACAAAGATATCGCCCCATCACTACTCGCTCTCCACTGGTAGTATCGATAGTCAGGTGCGTAAATTTCATGTAAATCACACCTTTACTTTAGTTCTGAATTGTTCTGGTTGTGTGAATGTGACAATTTATATTTACATCTACGTACATTTGGAAAATTATGGGATATTGGTTACGATCTACATAATTCATTCGATTTAGACTGGTCATCGAGTTCAATGCCTTTTACGAGAACTATGAACATCTTAAAGCACTCTTCGATGTAAAAATAGTTATATAATGTCAATTAAAATTTATAACGATATTCCTCAGGTAATAAGAGAATTACCATTACAACGTTTTAAATTAAAACTAAAGTTTTGACTACTAGAAAAGTGCTTTGACACCATAAATGATTTTTTAAATTGTAAAACCTAATAGTTTTAAGTAAAATTTCGCATGCCTATTAAAGGCGAATATGTCGGGCTGCTTTTTAATGTTATCATCCTAATGTACCATATTCTTGGCGAATAAATATCTTATCTTATCTGAACCTAAATAGTCGTCCCACTAATATTATAAATGAGAAAGTTTGGATGGATGGATGGATGGAGAGATGGATGTTTATTACTCTTTCACGCAAAAACCACGAACCAATTACGATGAAACTTGGTATATAGATAGCTGGAGACCTGGATTAACGCTTAAGCTACTTTTTATCCCGATATTCGCACGGGATCGGGACTTACACGGGTGAAACCGCGGGGCGCTGCTAGTAGATAATATACTAGATATGTACCTACAGTTCTAAGCTTACAATAATGCATTAGTTCGTTAATCAAGACTAACATAAACATCAAAGTTAACCCACAGTTACAATTATAGTGACTAGATTGAGCACACATCTATTTTAGGGTAAAGGTTTACATTTACTTCATGTGAGGCATACAGCGCGGGATGTAAAAGTTACTGTAAAACTTACATTCGTTTAAAATAAAGCTTGAAGTTAAACTAACAAGCATATAATACTAGTACGTATATACGTACACACAGAAACTTGGGCAATAGGAAGCCGATGACTGGCTTTCGTGTATAGAACTGTTATAAAAAAGTTTATTGAAAATATTAAATTATGTTCGTGATGCTACTTTGGATAAGCTTGATATTTTCATGAGTGACTATTCTGAGGTACAAATACAAGTAGTTTATAGAAGTAGTTGATTAGGACCTGAGTACAGTAGCTTCTATCACAAGTATCCTAGTATCTATGTGCCCAAATGAACCGAGTTTAAGTATGTTGTTATTATGCAGCAGAAAATCACATACATCGTCCCGGCTGTTGATGGACCGTGTGTTAATTTGTAACTACACGCATCCGTCAATGATTTAACACGATCTTCTTTGACTAACGTTTTAAGCAAAGGACAAAAGACTAGTTTTTGGGTTATCAAAATTCTTAAAGATATACAAATAGAGCGAAATGTGTTAAAGCTTCAGCAAATATATTAAACGCCGTGCTTGAAACTCTTAGTTAAACTATTTCAACTGACCCAAAATATCATACGTATTTGACTCAAGAGAATATCTATCTCGCATGAGAATTACGCCCTTTGTTTTGCAAATAGTATTTATCGTAGTATTTATAGTATAGTATTGTTGTATGATGTTCCAGTACTAGGCATGCTTGCTACAATGGACAATTTACGATTTGGACGTTGTGAGAATTGGACATTTTGAGCCCACTGGACATTTTGCGAATTGGACATATGCGCTCAAAGGACGTAGAGTGATTGACGTCAACACTGTACAGTACTTATCTGAAGACTAAGTTCTCTCAGGGATTGCTACTTTAGCTTTATGCTCCAAGGAATACATTCTGTGTGCGAAGAGGTTTTATTAATTTATTTACGAATTATTTGGTTCCAGGCTCATTGTCAGGGCTACTAACATGTATAAACTTTATTTTTACAATAATGTATGTCTGTATGTATGTGTTTAAAATGCATGTGTTAAAAACTTTTTATGTCAAACTAGACAAGATTGTCTCCTAGACCAGATAGCTTTTAATTTTTTATGTTGAGAATTGTACCATATTGTCACTATAAAACCAAATGGCAATTCACATACAAATCAGGAAATGTCTTATTATTAAAAACTTATGGGAAAAATTCAATTGCGTCAAACAATGGTGAGAGCATGTAATTTCTCATAGCTGTGACATTTCCTACTCTCGGAAAGACGGTCGACAATAAACGAACACAATGAGATTATGTCGTTATTGAATATAATGAAAACGTTATTGGAATAAGCTTTACTTGGTCTGAGGAATACTAAGAGCATGGTGGAATACAATACGTTAATTGCTCTTAGGTTAAATCAATTATTTTTTGTTACCATAGCAACGTGAATGTTTTAAGTGAAGTTTTAAAACAATTTATTTAAATCACAGAGCAAGGAATTCGCGCTAGAAAAGATGAATAAAATACCTAATCATAAGAAACTTGAAAGTACTAACTTTTAAACTTTCGCATTTCGTGATATAATTATATATTTATACGGGAATTAACGCGATCACGAAATAGGTATTACATACCTCTGAATTGAATGACGTTTCGATCAGGTTGCAAATTCAGTGGTATGCAATACCTATTTCGTGATCGCGTTAATTCCAATAAAATACATAATAATAACTTGAAACTAATAACAAATCTAATTTTTCAGTATTATTTAATCATTCATTTTATAATTAATTTAAACATATTGGTTTTCGTTCCCTTATCAACGCAAACATATGATTTGTAGAAATTGAATTGAAACAGGTTGGTTTTCATTCAACCTGTTGATAAGTGATAAGGGTTTCAAAACAATAATGTCTATGAACTAACCGTCTTAACAAGTTTGTGTTCTGTAGTAGGATACGGTTTATAACTTTCGTTTATAACTTATAAGCATTGAACTTAACTGAATGTGGTATATATCTTGTGTTGTTGGTATCTACTATATTCTTGGAAAAAAGTGGACACAAGCGAAAAGTTGCCTTGTACTAAGGGGCTACTGTATTACCTTAAACTATTCGTAAGTTAACTGTCGAATATACACCTTTAAAATTCACAGTTTGCATTTCTCAATTGTAAAATGCAAACTAAACACCTAACAACACCCTTACTTCGGCTTTCACAAACGCTGAAACGATTTTGAACCGCAAACTACCTGTGTGTTCGACAGTTAACTTGTGAATAACTTTACGTGAAGATTATATAACAAGGGCCTTAGTATGCCTGCTTCTAAGAATAAGTAAAGCAATAGCTAAATCGAAGTTAGTTCCTCTACATTTGAATGCAAATGATTTTACATCACGTAATTATGATCAGAGGAGTACCCAGAGATCCTCTATACAGCTGTACAGTATGACATTAAGTACATATTAAGTTTATTGGTGTTAATTAAAAATATTCCTACTATTATGTTTCTGGCTGGGCTAAAATTTACTGATAATGTGTTGACAATAACCGAAATGGGTTGAATCAATAGAGTGCCCATGGTGTTCGTAAATTGGAAGACTTTCTTTTTGTATTATTTGATTTAAAGATATGAATTGAATACATATAAGAATACGTTAAAACCTCAATATCTTTTATCGAAAAAAATATACCGTTTCCGAGGGATAGTAAAATAATATTCATGCGGGCAAATAATAGAATTTTGAACAACATACTGATGACGGTCATGAGTCCACTTATGACCGTCATCAGTATGCTGTTCATAACAGGTAAACTGAAACCTATTAGTATTAAAACTTTCATGAGTAGTATTCATATTTATCTATACTAATATTATAAAGCTGACGAGTTTATTTGTTTGTTTGCTTGAACGCGCTAATCTCAGGAACTACTGGTTCGAATTGAAAAATTATTTTAGTGTTGGATAGCCCATCTATCGAGACAGGCTATATAACATCACGCTACGACCAATAGGAGAAGAGCAGTGACCATAAACGCAGGTGAAACTGCGGGAGCGGCTAGTTAAAGATATACGGTGTGAGGCCTGATACCGTCGCGGCAGGGCGCTTCACTCCTTGAAAAATGGCCCCCGTCGGGTCCGAAACTAGTTGGACATTACTGAAATACACACGTGATTAAAACCGTATATGTATCTTTAATCAACCGAAACATATATTTGTGAAGGGAAGTCAACTCAAAATGTTTTGTATCTTTCCCTACAAGCCCCAAAACTTCCATTGCTCGAAATCTAAACCCTCTATAAGTCTAAATAATCAGTGAGCCAAGCCATTTCAGTACATATTATTGTACCATAACTTAAAAAAATTAATTGACTTCCGTATCTCGAACATGGCAATATTTCATTTTACAACCTCTACAACTCGAAAATTACTTTCATAACCTGAAGAAAAGTATAGTAAGTTTCCAACTTTAAGCATTTTCCTGTTTCTTAGAAAACAATGTAAATTTTTTGTCGTCTCCCTTGAATTTCGATTTACAGAGGTTCAACTGTATATCTATGCAACTTCATACTGTCTAATTTTTTAAGTGAAAACTTCTTTAGGCACGTTGGGCACTTTTGGTATGAAAGAAAAGAACTAAACTCCCGTGACCGTCACGCTCAGATATAATATTCATAGTTAAGTTTTCACTTCTGGCGTGTTTAAACCAACTGTCAAATGTTGACACACACACAAACACACACACATAACATTTGACAGTTCGTTTTTAGTGGCAGCCCTCATTTAAATTCAGGTCAATTAACTTGATCACTCTCCAATAATCTTTCAATAATAATTTTTTTTTTAACGTGTTAAAAATATGAATATCGAACTAAAGCGTTGATTTTGTGACATTTTGAGTTTTACACACATAGATATTCAGATCTCAGACAGTACAACACCAGTGCCCCAAAAATGTAAAACGTAAGGTCACTCTCAGCGTACATGTGTTCGACGTATGTCACACGGATTTCGTCACAATGTCTCATTTTTAGTGAAATAAATGTTTTGTTTAATGGAAACAGGTATTTTCTTACCCGAAGAATAAAATATTTTTGTGCTACATTTCTCAATGTGTATTTGGTAAAGAAACACTTAAATCACTGAAAGTGCATGACTCTAGCATGCAGTTCCAATAAGAATTTTTGGAAAAAAAACTATCCGTTTACAAGTTATGACCGTTAGAATTTTGAAAAAGACGTGTAAAGTCCAAGATTTTAAATCGTAAATATTTTTTTATTTTATATCTATTCACTCAGTTTTTGAGAAAATCCAGAAAAATTAACAAAAATTAAGTTAAAAATAAATCGAAGTTAGTGTTTATGGATAAGTAATGAAAAAAAAAAATCCAAAAAAAAAAAAATATGTACGATTTAAAATCTTTAACTTTGCACATTCTACCTGCATTTATGAGAAACGGGATTAAAAGTACCTCTATACTTACGCCTATACCCCCCTAAGGATAGGCAGAGGTGTATTAAACATCTACATGTTGCCAACTATACCATAGGAGGCAAGCCTATTACCGTCAACCGTCAAAGATGACTGGCCTGTTGGTCTAGTGGTTAGTGACCCTGACTGCTAAACCAGAGGTCGTGGGTTCGATTCCCACCCAGGACAAATAATTGTGTGATGAGCACGATAATTTGTTCTGTGTCTGGGTGTAATTTATCCATAATATGTATGAATTTAGAAATATATAAGTATGTTTATCAGCAGTCTGGTTACCATAGTACAGGCTCTGCCTAATTTGGGATCAGACGGCCGTGTGTGAGATGTATCTAGATATTATTATTATTAAAAAAAAAAAAAACCAGGCACTTTGGGAATTACAGATGGGAAAATTGGGAGTGTATTGAAATGGGAAGGTAGTTCAGAAGGGAAGGCAATGAAGGGAAAGGGATATTGTTAAGGTATACGCATGTATTGGGGAGTGTAAGTTCCAGTAGGTCAGGGTTGCATACCTGTAAGTCAAACTGGCTGATGGCGGGAATTGTGTGCCCTCTAACATCTATTTAAATATCTTCTAAGTAAATGTAATATTTTACTGAAGGGCTCGTGGCTTCGTGTTAACTGAGTATGTTAGCACATTACAAAGTTAAGTAATACTAGTAATACTCCAGGTCAGTCTAGGATGGATGACCATTCTTAACACATTGAGACCCCTCCGTGCCTCGGAGAGCACGTTAAACCGTCGGCCCGGGGGCCATATAAACATCTGTGGCATTCGTTACGGGTAGTTGGAGCCCTAAAAAGTCTGACAACCTGGTCTAACTACAGAACTTCGATATCGCCTAGTACTCGGCCGTATCTTATTTAGACTGAAAGCCAAAAAGGAAAATGATGAAATATAATATTTTACTGTACAGTTATACTTTTTTTTTTACTTGACTTGACTTTTAACTTTACAAATATACTTGACAAACAACGGACACAAAGGTAGGAAATTGAACCCACGACCTATGACATAGTAGTCAGGGTCACTAACCACTAGGCCAACAGGCCAGTGAAACTTTGCTAATTTATTTCTGCAGGCGTTTTGTTCTGCTCATTAACACGTACACCCCAATAAAAATATTAAATCATGAATGAGATAAGACAAAGAAATATAATAGCAGATCAAACAAAACTTAGAAAAATAAAGGCTGGTTTGTGTTGTTTTCACTAAAAAAAAGCTCCTCTAATCTTATTACTTCCCATTATCAAGTCTTATCATAAGTTTTGGAAAGCAAAAAAAAAAAATAGTTTTGGAAAGCAAATGCTTTTAACTAACCAAGACCTTGTGTTTGTCAATAAGCCCACAACAAAAAGAATATTAAAAAAAACTTGCTTAGTTCAACACTTATCCATTTTTTTAAGAGAAGGTAGGTACTATGTCTAAAAGTCACAAGTTATGCACTTTAAAGCAGTGCAGTTAAAATAATAGTAAGAGTATTATTCTTAAAGCTTTAAAACGTTTTGATGTGAAAGAACGAGGCTCTATGTTTAAGTAATTTTTACCTACCCTAGGCCTCCAGTTACCTAGTTCAGAAAATAAATGAAAGCTGTCGTAGAAATTCAAGAAACTCTTAAATTGTACGTACATAAGAATCCGTTAAAACATTATCTAAGAACCCGTCAAAATGAATGAGGCTACTGAAACCAAGGCCCTTATAATCCGTCTTACCTTAAAAAAATATCACGCTATTCAATATCAATTAGTTAGACAGATAACAGTGTCAGCACACCTATAAAAATCATGCCATGACAGTGTCAACGGATAATTTAGTCGCAATTTCCAACAAAACAACCGTTTTAATGTCCATTGAAAAGTTAAAGCGCCTAATGAAAATGTTATAGCAAAAGATACGGCAATGTACAAGACAGTAGTAAAAAGCACTAAGATATTTTAAAAGGAATGTCAACACGTTAAGCAGTGGAAACGCGATATGGTCACGCGATGCTCCCTTTAAAAATAACATGCCAAAGAAAATTCAGCTTAATGTTCAAAGTATAAAACTTACTTCTTATTAAAATCTTTGATGGTAAAAGTCTTTTAAAAATCTTGTCAATCTAAAGAATGACATCTAGCAGCTAAAATGACAAATAACAAAACAAACGCAATAACGTACACAATTGCAAATTAGATGATTACCTCCAGACGGTTCTAGTGCAAATATTAATTAATTAAAATACGTCGTAAGACGAGGACGGAGCTTTTAGTTAATTCGACTCTGACATAAACATTATATCATTATTTTGGAGAAGACAGAAGTTGATGACAAGTGGACTAACTGTGGAAACTGCTCCTCCAGGTACAATAAGTATTACATTTTTATCATCGGTAGCCCATTTTTTCTGCGTTTCTAGTACTGATAATATAATAATCAGTAGTAGGTACGCTGAATGAATGGGCTACTGTAATAGTTTTATTTAGACAGACACGTCAGACAGATTTTATACGTCTTATTCCAAAATTCGTTAGAGAATCGAAGCCCCTGTGCTTACGGGCTTGTCCTGTCTGTGCTATTATTTTTAAGACACAAAGCTAGCCATTATTCTGATAGTCAGTATGCTGAAGCGTTTAAACGATAAAATATTGTTAAGGATGACTTGATCATAGTTTTGAAGCAAATAAATGGAATTTAATTCCAATCAATTACAACAATAGTCCATTTACATACTTACTTTAACTAATGCTCATTATTATTATATTTATACATATTGTTGTGTCCGAGGGGCGTTCCGGTACTAGGACTTTAGGATCGTTAGCGAGAGGAGAATAATTAAAACTCAAACTAGCTCGTAAGGTAAATTAATCATCAAGCTTAGCACATTTAACATTAATAAGACAATTGAATTAATATCTTGATCACATTAATATTCCTTGGGCAAACCGTGCTGACATCCACGGCAGCTCCCATCAGACTTCCTCCTATTCTATCATTTATACATTTTAAAATATTGTTCTGTGGAATTCAGTGCAAATGCTCACACACCAGCATTATTGTATGTCACAGAGGCTTGACAATATGTACTTTGACTAGACGTTTCCTGTAGTTGGTGACGTGAAGTTAAATAGCCTAACCTTACTTACTAAAGAATTGGACTTTCATCTCCTAATTATTCAAAGTCTCTAAACTAAGCAAGCATTGTTTAATTTAAAAGACGGATTAGTCTACAACTCTGTGAAATACTGTTAATAACAAAACAATATGTAACTAAATACATTCTGTAGTATGAAATTTAAAAATTCTTTCAAAACAATTGAACAGGATCAGACAAGTTTGTACAAGAAGAAAATTGGAATCGCAGGCAGTCTAAAACAAGACTGTCGAGTTAACAAGAAACTCCAATGTGTGGATGTAGAATTACAAACTCGTCTTGCAAACTGAAAACAATGTTGTGTGTAATATTTCGTGTTTAGATAAATTGTCTTGTAACTATCAAGATTTTTAATGTTATAAATTGACAGTAGTAAAGTATTAAAAACCTTTTTATTAAAAAAAAGCAATAAATAGTTTTTGATTTCCTATTTAGAACTTAACTACCTATACTCTACCTTTAGAGGTACTTACTTTCGTAATTTTCGTAAAGTCCCGGGTTTGATTCTCCCGTTTTGAGTAATACTGAAAAAGTGCTCCTTAGACGGTAACAGGCTTGTCCCCCAGGTAACAAAACTGTCTACTGAAAATGTGTAGTACCATAGAAAATCGATTTTTATGAAATATGATTTTTATGAACATCTAAGTTAGATATAAAAAAACGGTTTCAAAAAGTGAGATAACTAAATGGGTCTTTGAAAGTCAAGGTAATGTTTTAAGCACTATTTAATAGTTTAGGAATAAATTAACCTAAAAATTTTACAAAACTAAGAATGAGGATTTTGTCAATCAAATCAAGTACTTCTCGGGAACAGTATTTTTTCTGCATGAAAGGTACCCTATATCCCTTACTGATCCCCCGATCCCCTTAGTAGTTAAAGCGTGAAAGCGTAACAAACAAACTAACTTTCGCATTAATAATATTAGGTAGGATTGAAATGCATGTTTTTTTTTTATTAATGACTGGCTGCACCCCGCGGTTTTACCATAGTAAATCCCGATATCGTGAGAATATCGGAATATAAAGTAGCCTATGTGTTAATCCAGGTCGCCAGCTATCTACATACCAAGTTTCATCGTAATCGTTTTAGTAGTTTTTGCGTGAAAGAGCAACAAACATCCATACATCCTCACAAACTTTCACGTTTATAATATTAGCAGGATTAGATAGCACGTTACCTTGTCGCCAGTTTTTTAGTTCATTTTGTAAGCATTGTGAAAGCATGGAAAGACAGGCAGTGGTTTAGTCACCTGAATATAGGAGTAACAGAACAACCACTTGAGCCTAATTAACTACACAGAAGAGCCTTTAAAAAAACTAATAACGACATTACTAAGTACACGAAGGATGCAAACCTGCTATATTAAGTAAAGAAAGAAAAATATTCAGAGACATTAAGATGCACAATGAAAATAGTAATAACTCACATCGGCAGAGGTGTGTTTAAAGCCTACTTTTTGCATACTATAATTTTGTAACACTCATATAACAGCGGGCAAGCGTATTGACGTCAACTGGCCTCTTCCTATCTCTTCAGGGATACAGCCGTGAGTATATTTATGTAAAATCACACATGGTATTTGTTCCAATCACTACATATTATAAAACAAAGTCCCTAGCCGTGTCTGTCTGTCTCTTCGCGATAAACTGAAAAACTACTGAACGGATTTTCATGCGGTTTTCACTAATAAACAGAGTGATTCATAAGGAAGGTTTAGGTGTATAATATGTTAAGGTTTTGTGTAAAATGGCTGAAATATGTATATATAATAATCAAAATAATTTGCTGTGCTACCTGCTATAATAAATTTATTTGCATAGATACATCTAATGCCAACTACATTACTTTTTTTCCCAGTGCAACAGAATAGAGCCAAGCTCACTTTCGTATTCCTATTTAACCCTATCCACACCGAGTAAAAACTCGTCCACGTTAGCTGTCTTACCATTTTAATATGCTAATGTGTTCTTTGAAGTGACAACGCGATCTCTCTGCACTCGCACTGTTAACTCTAAGAGTTATAAAGGTGCTTTTCATAGTGCTAGGTTTTTAGCTTTTAGCTTAGGAAGTACGTAATCCGCTATGTGGTTTTCATCTGTAGCGTTGGGGTCTTAATTTCGAACTTGAGTGGTTTTGGGGTCCACTCAAGTATATTGGACACAATTGTGAATGAAAAGTTTAATAAAATATAAAGTATGTGAAATTATATAAAGAGACCAAAAGAAATTTAGAATAAATCATCATTTAATTAATAGTAAAAAGCCTGGGGTGCTTGATGTCAATTATCCCACTAATATTATAAATGTGAAAGTTTAGATAGATAGATGGATGGATGGATGTTTGTTACTCTTTCACGCAAAAATCACAGAACCGATTGCGATGAAACTTGGTACGTAGATGGCTGGAGACCTGGATTAACGCATAGGCTACTTTTTATCCCGATATTGATACGGGATCAGGACTTACGCGGGTGAAACCGCAGGGCGCTGCTAGCTAGTTATATATATTATTGACAGATATTGGTAAAAGAAGTTATTATGAAAATATCTGAAAAGCATCCCACACTTTTTTACAATAAAATAATTATTTTGTTAATCACACTATTCTTAATTTAAATTTATTGAATATTATTTTCTACTTTTTAGTTTGTTTTTTAGTTTTTTAAACTTTTATTTATTTTTCACTTTTTTAATTTATTAACGTTGTAACTACCTCCCTGTGATGGGAGCGGGTAATTTGTGCGTCTGCTGCCTTCCTCGGATTTTGTCACCGTTTCTGAGGCTCCCTTATGGAATATTTATTTTTTTTTTTTTTTTTTTTTCTCTTTATTTACCAAACGGTAGGGGTTTGATCACGCAGTGATCATGTCACCCCCATAGGAAGTTACATATAACAATAATAACAATAATCAAGTACTTCTATTCTTAAAACCTAAATTAACAATTTTGTATAACAATTTTGCTTCACTTGACAAGGGAAAAGACAGAATATTGTTACAAACCCCAACCGATCGAAGGGATATGCCATGCCTGATTTGGAACCGATTTCTTTCAGCTTCGTTTCTTAGGCATTCTACCATTATATGATATACATCTTCCCTAATATTGCAAACGGTACAGTTGGGTGAAGACTTTTTTTTCATCATGTATATGAAACTATTTAAAGGCGCATGTCCAGAACGTAGTCTAAGGGCAGTGACAACTTCCTGTCTAGACAGATCGGAGTCTGCAAACCAAAGAGCGTGGGAGGGGTATGGTTGTATCGTCTTATACCAAATACCTACAGTCCGCGACCTTTCATCAAAGTACTCTTTCCACATAGAAGTGCAGCGTTCCTTGATCATGGGTAACAAGTCAGTAAAATAAGGTTTATGGGGAACTGATACACCTATAAATGTTGCTTGTTTTGCTAAGCCATCTACTATGGTATTTCCCCCCAGACCGATGTGTGAGGGCACCCATTGGAGGATTATGTGTTTATTTTCAACCAGCATTTTTTTAATTAATTTAATTATGTCATAGGCTATTGGCACTCCTCGAATACCCGACGTACACCGCAACAAATGCTGCAGTGAACTTCTCGAGTCTGTAAATATTACATAATTTCCAGATTGAAAAGAATCAATATAAGAAAGAGCTTCTGCAATAGCTAGCAATTCTATATTCATTATACATATGTTTTGAGTTTTAATTTTTAATCTAATGAAACTATTCATTTGTGGATCGAAGAAAGCTGCACCACAACAACCGTTAAACTTTGAACCGTCTGTAAAAATATGGTAAAAATTCGTGAAATGATTTTCTATAAACTCTGAACAAATGTCATTGAGAATTTGAGGTCTATAGTGCACCTTTGCTTTATCGAGTACGTTAATGAAAGGCCTTACAACCTCAGATAAATTCACATTGCTTAGCCAAGTGTCAAGCGAAAATAGTTCAAGAGATTTGCTGACGCAAAAAGGAGTCGTCTTGAATTGTTCATAGGATAAAAGCAGAAGGGGTTTGGATCTACGCCTCCATTGAGAATTTTGAACCTGTTGGTACAGATCGTAGACCAAACTAATTATATTATCATTACCTAAAGAGTTAAGTTTTAGCCAGTATTTCGTTGCTAAATAATACCTCCGTACATGTAATGGTTGAACATAAAGTTCACTTTCCATTACATGCACGGGGGTACTTCTCACAAATCCACCAACCAAACGCAAGAATTGGTTTTGTATTCTCTGTAATTTAGTTAGATGTGTTTTACTACTTGCAGCGTAAAGATGGCTGCCATAGTCCAGTCTACTTCTGATTAGGCTCAAATATAAACGTCTCAAATGGACTGGATGGACACCCCATTGGCCACCCGATAACACCTTAAATATGTTTGTATAAGATGAAATTTTTTGTTTAATTTCGTTAATATGTTTCGACCACCTAAGCCCTTTATCCAACCACAAACCCAGATATTTTATACTATCAACGGTTTCGAGCGGTATGTTATCCACTGTTAAAGTAACAGATTCTCTTATCAAACTAGTTTTAAAAACACAAACTTTGCTTTTTGAAGCGGAAATGTTTAGGCCAATATCTTGAAACATCAGAATGACAGAATTTAAGACTAATTGTAAGTTATTGGCAATGTCTGTAATTTTTTTACCCGAAGAAAATATAACATAATCATCAGCATATTGAGAAATAAATATATTGGGAGAATTTATTGAGTGACAAATACTCATAGTGATAATATTAAATAATAGCGGAGATAAAGGATCTCCCTGGGCTAAGCCGTTACTTGTGGTTCGAGAAATTCTCAGATCATCGACCTTGACTTGGATATTTCTTTCTTTTAAGAAGTTCCATAAGTAATTGCAAAGTGTGGATCCGACCCCGATTTCATCCATAACTGTCACGAGGCGAATAATGTCTACGTTATTATAGGCATTATCGAGATCTAGAAAGCACCCTATAGTAGTGAATCTTTTAGCGAAACCCAGTTGAATTCTAGATGTCAGACTAGTGAGATTATCCAGAGTAGAGTGACATTTCCTAAAACCAGTCGTACATTCAGATAAAAACTGGTTTCTTTCAATGTACCATTCTAATCTATTGAGTAAAATGCCATGAAAGACTTTACACAAACACGAGATCATAGATATAGGTCGTAGGGAAGAAGCGCTGTTAGGATCTCGACCCGGTTTTGGAATTGGTATTATAACTATGTCTCTCCATTGTTTTGGGACGAAACCATTGGACAGAATGTTATTATAAAGATAAATTAATAAAATTTTACCATTATTGGGTAAGTGTTTTAACATAGAATAAGTTATGTTATCGTCTCCAGGTGACGTGTCTTTTACTCGGATGCATTTTTCTACTTCCTGTATCTTTATTGGGTTTTCTAACTCGGGGTTACGTGACAAGAATATCGGTTTACAAGGGATAACAAAATCAGGACTCAGACTATTTAGAAGATGCCTCACACAATCTTTGTTTATATATGGTTTATTTGATTTATTACCTTTCAGCCATTTCATCTTATCCCAAACTTCTTTAGCCGAACAAGCTTGATCTATGTTAGAACAAAAGTTTTGCCAACTCTTTGATTTAGCATTACGTATTAATTGTTGAGTAGTTCGAATTTTATTTTGTAAAATATGAAAATTTTGTGGAATTGGATTATGTCTAAACTTTTTCAATGCTAATCGACGTTCTGCCACAGCCTTAGAAAGTTCGAGAGACCAATAGGGTTTTGGTAAAAAATTGGAGTGGGGATTAGAATTCGTTCTATAATAGGGAATATGCAGGTCTGCGGCTAGATACAAATTGTCAATGAACATATCATAACACTCTTGTAACACGTCAGGAATAACTACATTTGAAAAAAGTTCATCAAGTAAAGCTGTATAAGAATTCCAATCAGCTTTTTTATAATTCCTTTTTACATCTGAGCTAACCGATTTCGTTATATTTGATGTAATCTTAATTACTTGATGATCACTCCCTAAAGTTTCACTAAGAACTTTGAAGTTCATCTGTAGACCTATATCGCAAGAAGCTAGGGATAGGTCTGGAGAAGACTGTTGTAATGAGCCATTCACATATTTTAACCTAGTAATATTACCATCATTCAATGTAACAAACGCATTGTCCACTAATGCGTCAAAAATTTGGATACCTCTTTGATTGGTTTTTGTAGACCAATTTGTATGATGGCCATTAAGATCGCCAAGTAACAAAGTTTTTTGATTGAAACAGGAGAATACATAATCCCAATCACTATGTACAGTGTTAACAGAAGGAGGGCAATATAAAGAAATAATATTTTCAATGAAATCACAATTGTATACCTTAATACCAATAATTTCAATCCCTGCGTTGCGGCATGCCACCGGTGTAGTGTGCGCGTGGATGGATTTGTGAGTAAAAATGGCAACTCCTCCGTAACCGTCACTTCTGTCTCCCCTAAAAATATTGTACCCATTCAATTTTAAAGTATCCGAGGGATGGAGCCATGTCTCACTTATAGCAGCAATATGAATTTTCTCCTGTGACAATAAGCTCTCAAATGTTGTTAATTTTGGTTTAATACTCTGAGCGTTCCACTGTATAATATTCAGGCGTAATGGCGAATTATGTTTAGCCATTAAAGTAATCTAATACGCTTTTTAACATCGGCCAATCTGAGATATTTTCTACAGCAACTAAAATTAACCACTCTATACAACATTTCACAACATTTTGTATTTTAATATGTAACGATTGATTTTTTAAAAATAAAATGTTCTTTAACTTTGTTAAAAGCTCTTCAAATCTTACTTCTTTCTCTCTCACTGACGTTACTGTGGGTGAGGACGGAGCCGAGGTATTAATATATTTGTCCTGACTTTCCCTTCCTTGTGGTAACGGCGTAGGTGAACGGGCTTGTTTGTGCCGAAGCAGGGTGTTCTTCTTCTTAATAGGTTTAGGTTTTAGAATAGACGCATAAGTTTGATTTTTTTTGTTTGGGCTTCCTTCATCTTCATAGTCAACCAGGTAATGAGAGGTATCATCTATATTTTCAACAAATACAGCCGGTTCTATTGTTGGAATAGGCGAGGTTAGAGGCACGTAAATCATGAGTGCCTTTTTATAGGTACAATTAAATTCAGCCATTAAATCTCTAATTTTTTTTTCTTTCATATACTCGGAACATGTCCTATCTAAGGCCATATGAGGCCCCAAACAGTTAACACAATTATATGTCTTGGTCTCACAGTTGGAGTGGTTATTACCGCATTTTGGGCAGACAATTTTTGTTGCAGGACAGAATTTAATGATATGCCCGTATTTCCAGCACTTTGAACACTGGGAAACTGGAAAGACGTATTTTTCCACCTTAATACGTAGATTATTAACAAATATATATGGCGGTATAAATGAACCCTTGAAGCATAAACGTATAGTTTCGCAGTCACTCCATCCTGCCTTATCTATATTACGACGCATAAGGCGTTTTACCGATATTAGTACTGCCGGGCTAGGACACGAGACAGACTTCAGTATATCCTCTTCAGAAATATCAAGATCAATATCTCTTAGGACGCCATACGATACCTGTTTCTCTGTAGAATTCTTTACCCTCCAACCCTTCTCCATTAAACTTTTACATGTTACCAATTTCTGGGCATGTATCTCATTTGCAAAATCCATTCGGATTTTATACGGGTTAATAAATTTTACCCTGACAACATCCGTAATATTGTGTTCATCTAGTATTTTAGCCAAAGAAAATTGCTTAGGTAATTTTTCATTACAAGAAATGTAAATTTGAACACTATTCTCTTTTAATTTTTTTTCTTTAGATCCAACTACAGTCCATTCCTCTTCTTCTCGCATTCTTTTTACCGGTTTATTTTGTGTGTCTTCATCCATTTTTTCTGTTTGTGTACATTCAACTAATCTTCTTTCTTCTATTTCCACAATTTCTCTGTCTGTTAACGAGTCATTATAAATTGCATTATCGTCTACATTCAGTTCATTTTGTTGCTCAACCATTCGCAGGTAAACAAATAAAAAGGTTCACCACCGCATTAGGTGCCAGATGGTCGAGTCGAATAAATACCACTGCGATGAGTCACTAGTACTATTGTAAACAACTAATAGGAATACGCGTATAACGCAGCTAACCCGTACGAGCGCTGCACTAACACTGGAATATTTATTTTAAACGTGTACATGGCGCAAGACACTACCGTGTCTTCAGAAATTAAAAAAATCGCTAATCCTGAAGATCCTGACCAGGACAATGGAACAAACTATTCTAATTTGCATTTACATCGGTCCTTGATAAGCTTGGAAAGTTTCAAATTAATCAGACGCAGCGACGTTTTGAGGGGGGGGAAAATCACCTTCAAAGATTCCGTTACCACGTTCACGTTCAAAGATACCATTTTTTTATGTGATAGGGGGCAAACGAGCAGACGGGTTACCTGATGGTAAGTGCCTACCGCCGCCCATTGACACCTGCAACTCAAGAGTCCAAGTGCGTTGTCGGCCTTTAAGGTGGGAGTAGAGGAAGGGGGGTAGATGGGGAGATAGGGAAGGGGTAGGGCCTCCGGTAACTTCACTCGGCGAAATACAATGCATACTCCGCTAGAGCCGGCCCATACGTGCCAAAGTATGGCTCTCCCACTTTATACCAAGCTAAGCTAAAGCTAAGTACTGTGAGACTGCGTGAATGCTGCTGTTAAATAAATAGTGGTCTCAGAAATTACATCATGGAGTGTTGTGAGTTTACTTCCCGCATGGGACATAACTATCTATCTAAATGTACAATGTGTTTGATAATTATGTGTTTTCAAAAATCTGCTGTGACCCAGAGAGTTATATGTATATTATGAGTTAGTTCAATTGCTCTTATGGCAAATTATTATGAAGCAGCATATTAAATACTTTATCACGTGAGTATGTATAATGATAAAAAATAGCAATATTATTTTCCTTTGCATTCAAAAATATTTTAAAAACCAATATACAATTTCAAAGGCATTTTAGCATTCGTATCCAAGAGCAATAATAAATTTTACTTTAATTCCCCATGTGGGAATACTACAAAGTAGTAAGCGAATGAGGTATTTTAATTAAATTTAGTACTTTGTTAAAATTCCAGTATAAAGATAATAAAGTTAACAGATAAAACTGTTTACTACTGCGGTAATAGCAATTGTGTGCTTACAAAAAAAAAAATAGTTTCTTTTTTATAAATGAGCAACCTTAATATTTTATTTAAAAAAAAATATGAGAATGATAAATTTTAAGACTTGGTGATAAAAAAGGCGCGGTCTATTTTTACCCAACTGGACACTTTTTCCGTTTCTTCTTATTCCATTACATCGTCTATATAGGTACTTATCACAATATCATCAGTACTAATATTACACATTAAAAATAATTATGTCTTTATATATTATTGATCGATTACTAGGTGCATGGAATAACTAACAATTTATTTCGTAGTCAATGCACCGACTTATTAACTGACAAAATATTTTTAACCACAAAAATTTACACAATCTTTGTACTTACTAAAAGATTTATTACATTTGAAAGCAATTTTGATATTTCCATAATGTATAAATTTTCCAAAGGACTATACAGAGGGATACTTTACTTTGTAGATGGTTGAAGCTTACAAAAACTTGAAACAAGTCATAAGCTAAAAGTGCTAGTATGTACTGAATCAGTAGCCCACAAGGTTCGTAGTTCAACAAATTCCTTATGTCGTTTCAGTGGAAATCACTGCAGTATCTATCATGTATATATCTGTCGATTTCGGTATAAAGTTACTATCTACGTACATATTTCTCTAATACTTTGACTAACTATGCCTGAAAGGTTTTTATGGACAATTATTTTGATCGCAATTCATGCTTTGGTACTTCATGAGTCCCTGATGATAAAAGTGCCGTGAATAAAAACGATTATTTTAATAGAATATAGTTACTATTCTACCAAGTTAAGTGTTATAACCTTTTTCGAAAATCAAAATCAATTATTTCAATTAAACCAATAAAATTGTAGCGATTTTCAATTTTGTTTTTAGGAATCAGCCAAAATCGTTCAGTCATGAAGCTTGTTATTGTTCCAAAACGTACATCTTATGGAGAAAAACAGGCAAGAAACTAAAAGGACACTCGTGTTCAACATGTTGTTTTAAAAATAGGTTTAGCCTTTAGACTGTAACAGAACTCTATTACATATTATTATCTTTATCGCTCATCACTACATATTATAAAATAAAGTCCCTCACCGCGTCTGTCTGTCTCTTCACGATAAACTGAAAAACTACTGAACGGATTTTCATGCGGTTTTCACCAATAGACAGAGTAATTCATGAGGAAGGTTTAGGTGTATAATTTGTTAACGTTTTGTGTGAATTGGTTGAAATATGATGAAGATTGTTGATTGTCTCTACTACCCGTGCAAAGCCGGGGCGGATTGCTAGTCTACACTAATATTATAAAGCTGAAGAGTTTGTTTGTTTGGTTGAACGCGCTAATCTCAGGAATTACTGGTTCGAATTGAAAAATTATTTTAGTGTTGGATAGCTCATTTATCGAAGAATGCTTTAAGCTATATAACATCACACTACAACTAAAAAGAGCGGAGCAGTGACCATAAACGCAAGTGAAACTGCGGGGACGGCTAGTTTGTTTTAACACAGAGACGAAAATATGTGAAACCTCACAATCATATCTAATAAAAGGAATAAATCACTGAATTAATTACATTATTTTTGTTATCTAAATCAGATACATTCTCATTCTCATTGCCCTTCATAAAAAGAACACTTTGTTTGCGCGACTCTGTTGGACAAAAGTTTAAATTACAATGTTGATTTCACGAGGTACTTACACGAAGTTAAAACTAATAATTGTTGCTACTTTGTAATTGTTAGAGATGTAAGAAACTTTATACATATATTTGATGTACGTATGTATATACATACTCTTATTAATAATAATGACTTCACACATCTCACACACGGCCGTCTGATTCCAAACTAGGCAGAGCGTGTACTGTGGTAACCAGACTGCTGATAAACGTACTTATATATTACTAAATACATCCACATTTTAGATAAATTAACGCAGACACAGAACAAATGATCATGCTCATCACACAATTATTTGTCTTGGGTGGGAATCGAGCCCTCTCATCAACCTCTGGCTCAGCAGTCAGGGTCACTAACCACTAGACCAACAGGCCAGTCAACACTGTTATTGTCTCGTACACAATCCAGTATCTTTTATCTTTTATTAGTCATACATATTTATCAAAACACTTTACGTTATATTTTTATTAATCAGAACAAATAATAGAATCGAAAAGAAATTGATTTAATACTCGTACTTGCGTTGATAAAAACAATTTCGAATAGTTACCGACTTTGAAAGCTGTTTTCCGTTTTTGATTCCAATTAAACGGGAAATAATTATAGATATTAATAATAATAAACGTTATTTTCTTATTTAAAATACAAGAACTAAACTACTAAAACTAAAAATGTATCTTAATCATATTATTAAAATAGGATTAACAACTTTGCCTCGTTGTATTTTTTATATTTATTGAAATATATTTGAGTAAAACTTTCCTCGTTACTTACATCTTCTTTTCTTACGTCTCTAACGAAAGTCTGAAATTAGATTTTTTTCTGAGTTTGAAGTATCATACTAAAAGTTTAATTAATCTAGAAAACATTTCATACCTTTTCATGCATAATGTTCTACATGTAAAATAATTAAATATTTATGAAAGACCAATTTTACTATTTATTATCATCTATGACTAACAAAGAAAACATAATTGGTTGTGGTACATGACCATATCGGGACAAATTACTAGACTGCCTCGACCAACCATATTATAATCTATATTGCCCATTTATAGGTGTACCGTTTAATACTTACAAGACAAATTAATTCTTTAGTAATTAAAAAATTGCTAACAAAATATTGTAAAACAATGTAAAAATTTGTACTGAAAATATATTTAAAAATACGTGTTTTTCTCGTATCTAGAAGTTGTTGATGGATATTCTTTCGATTTCGTCGAGGGCGTGACAAGATTAATAACTATAAACTCTCTAGTGAGTTCTTTGAGACATGTATATCTTTTGGAGAGAGAGGAGAGACCCTCTAGTGAATCCAGTTGGACGGTCCTGGAAGACTAGGGACGATTTAGTCCCGCCGGGCGATCCGGCGAAAGTTGAGGGTAATTCTAGGTTCTTAAGACCTTATCAGCATTCAATTCCCCTAGTACGAGATGTCAGACAGCAAATATACCACAGCTATCAAAAGCTATAAGTTCGCCTCTCCCAGACTATGTCCCAAAAGTTGCTTATACGATATTTGAGTGAGGTAACTCTAAAAACTGAACCAAGTTGTTTTGGAAGATTGTTAATGTTTTGGTAACGATTTTATGAGGTTTTCAAAGAGGTAACTAATATTAGTTTCTTTGGAATTATTGATCATCAATGTTTAGGAAAATGTAAGAAGTAGAACGTCACGGTACAACCATTTCTTTATAAAAACTTAAGCTGCTTCAAGGTACTCTTAAATTTAGCATTTCATAAAGCAGACATGGGGTTAAAATAAGGAAACAATTTGTAACAGCAGTAAAGTTTGGTCAAATTTGAAGACAATTTCCCAGGTAAAGATTTATAAACATAGTATGAATTTTCATGTAAATTTCAATGATTTTGTTTCTTATGCAGACATTTTCAGAAAAATCTTTAATGTACATCATTGGCATGCAGTCAATTACCCTTGGTTTCATTCATTTCTCTCTTACGACATATTAGCATTATCGGTCAATTTTAAAGTTTAATTTGTGAGTTTCAAAATAAGAATTCTGTATTAAAAATCGATCGTTGGAGCAAGCGGATGTAAGAGTGGAGACTGCGAATCGGTAAACGCAAGGTAGGACGCCCCCCAGCCAGATGGACCGACGACCTGAGGAAGGTAGCTTGGAGGGACTGGAAGCAGAAGGCGGAGGACCGGGTGGTGCACATTGGGAGAGGCCCATGTCCAGCAGTGAACTAGAATACGCTAATTGATTGATTGATTAAAAATCACGAATTTTCCTGTAAGTGTTAGCGCTTCACATTATTCACGGGGTCTATTATACGACCCTTAAATATGAGCACACCTTTCTGTAACACCTGTATATATTTTCCATTTATTTTATTGACTTTACAGAAGACGACAATGGATATTGTTGGCAATTAATAAAAATATGCTTTAATGCTTTGATTGCAATAAGTACATTTATAACCAACACACAGATATTATCTTTAAACTGAACGTCATACTAATTCATAGTTATCTGCATTTAGTTCCTATGCTGTACACTATTCAAAATGGAGACTACACAAATGGAGAAACTACGAGTATTTGTGTATTTCAGGTATTTCTTTCATTCGATTCCCACCCAGGACAAATAATTGTATGATGAGCATGATCATTTGTTCTGTGTCTGGGTGTAATTTATCTATAATATGTATGTATTTAAAAATATATAAGTATGTTTATCAGCAATCTGGTTACCATAGTACAGCCTCTGCCTAGTTTGGGATCAGACGGCCGTGTGTGAGATGTGTGAAGTTATTATTATTATTCGTATTTAATGTTTTTTTTTCAAAATCCCTCGTACGAAAGTGCATGCTTCAAATTACTCAGCTGTCTATTGTATTTCCAAGTAATAATTTTAAACAGCCAATTATACAAACAAAACGTTTCGAATACTTGATTTTCAAGAATAAATTAGAAAACTTCTGAACAAAGGTAAACATCAAAATGTTTAGAAGTTGAACAAACAAATTACTTGAATACTTTGTGTTTATCATTTTGAGAAAGGTGGGAAGCGAGGAAATCAGAGGTATCTCTGACTTTTGTAATCACTTCTTGTGATCTAACTCTAAGAATAGCTTTATAACGTTTTGTCAGTAAAGTTCTATAATTAAAATGATATATATCTATAATTCAAGAAATTGGAAGTGAAGAGTAACAGCTCGCACCATGTCAGAACTGTAGTAATACATATGTAGTTCAATGGAAATTCATGATTCATGCAAAATTCTCTTAAAAAATCATGAAACAAAAAACAGAAATCAGTTAGTAGCAATTATTTTTCATTACATGCAATTACATACTTCTAAAAGTGCCATTACTGTGGATATTACTGCCTGAACGGCCTGTGTTTATTGGCAAAACCATTAAAAGATACCATGGATTCCAGCAAAACCTAGCCAGAGGAGACTATACATGGAAGTTTAACCTTCATTGAGAAAATAATATGTTTAACATAATATTAAGTGAAATATTAAAATTAAATGTTGATATCTTCAATTCCTCAGTCACACTTAAACTGTTTTATGATCGAATTCGGTCCTTTAGTTCGGCTCGTTCTTCGGCTGCATGGAAAAGATCGCAAAAAGCAATATTTGTAAGAACAATATATTTACAAGTTTGTATAAAATTGCATGCCTTTGAATTTTTTTCAGAGTTTATCTATACATATAATATATCTTTTCATATATCTTTTCATGTATCTTCTCCTTCCTCTCTTGATTTTTAACTCGCATAATTATCTTCTGATTAAATTCCTCACACAACCTCATGTAATTCGGGTTTTTTATTTGGGTTTTTTATTCGGGTTTTTGTTTTTGAATATTACAAGAATGATCGTTTTTTGTATGGGCATTAAATGATTGTCCAATACACAGTGGTTATTTCGCATTGTAACCTAAGATTCGTATTTAATAGCCTGATTTTTTTTTACCTTGTGCGAAATGGTTATAAATGGTATTTGACCAGATTTAGAAATCCTAATCCAAATGCTTGCAATTTGATCCAATATTTGTAATTACTCTGTTTTCTATAAAAATTACCATCAAATCATAAATTTACAAAAAGGGCGCAAAAACGCTAAATGCGGGTCACGTGATATGTTGACGTCAACTGCCTGTAAACAAACATTCGCTGTGAAATCGTAATACTCGTTACATTAACTTGTTTTCTTTACTGTTAGAAAATGTACAAATACGTATAAAAACCCCGGAAAAAAATGTTTGTGATCATTCCATAGAACACCAACATTCGTCAAAAGTGGTTAAAGCTCGCTCGTAGCAATCTGAAAGACATAATTTTGATTCCCAAAATAATTAGTCATAAACTGTTTCAAAACAACAATCTTATAGCATCGAAAAGTTAATTTGTTAAAATAACCTTAAATAGTTACAATAGCAATAAAACTTTTTAAGATTTGTCTTATCTATTCTAATATTTAAAAGTATATTTTACAATATCCAGGGTTATACTTACAGTACTGTTTTCACATTCTCTAAGCAGGATAAAAATCAGGGCTGTCTATTTTGAGAGATTTTCGTTATCATCTTTAACAAAGTTGGTCTCCATCGTACTTTTAATTATTATTGCATTTAACTTTTCACTTGTTATCGTTAATAGAAAGTAATAGTTGTAAAAGCAAAGAAATAGTACTCGAATCAATAGCATGTACCGTACACAACATTAACTTTCGACCAGTAATTGACTTCACTTCACATTCAGTCAATCACGTGCGTTTTCAATCACGTAGATTAACATGAAAATTTAATGATTTTATTTATGATTTTTGTTGAAAATTATACATTTTTGAAATGTTGTGTTCAATAGAGTAGTATTAAAAATATTGACTTTTAGGTTGACAGCATTTTAGTCTATATTTTTATTATAGTCAAATATCTTTATTAGGGTACAGTAATATTTATTGCTTAGACATAAAATTGATGATGACAGATGTTTTAGTTTTACCAAATAAGTTTAGTATCACAATAAAGTTTGTAGTAAATGGAATTACGACTCCACCAAACAGGGAGGGAGTGGGTGGTCTCCATTAGTTCCCAACACGCGAATAACATTAATCTGAGTCACACTTTCCAATTTGATATTCGTAACAATAGAATTGGTTAAAAGGGTTACCTAAACATATTAATGAGAAGAGAACATTTGTCTTACTTGTGTTGATTAAAATTGCAGGAATGAAACGACATAAATATGGTATAGTAACTAAAGTTAATTCAATGTTCTCAACAGTTTCATTTCGTAAATCCCAAAATGAAAATCTATTTTTATTGTATTTAATCAGATAAAAAAGTAGCAACAAGTGTATTAAATTAGTAAAATAATAAGGCTGTCATATAAATAACATGTTTTAGGTAGAGACCAGATCGTAAAAACCTAATAAATCACTTTCATATAAGTCTGCGCAACATAATTAAAACTACAAATTTTATTTCTTTTTTATTCACGTAATCTAATTCAAAACAATAGTGTGTCTATCTCCTTATTAAGGTTTATAGCGTTTATAATCGCATTAAATATTTCAAATTTGGTAACTGAGCGAACGTTGCGCAAGCGCCTACGAATGTGGCGCCTCGCGCCGTCGGCAATGTCGTTTGTAAAAGCTTTCGTTGGATTATAATGGACTATAAAAATTTTAATTAAACGGACGAAAGAAGAAAGGAACTGAACAGCGAAAAATAAACTTGTGAGCCTAACTAATCTGCTACACTAATATAAATACCTAAATAATTATGAGTCGGCGCTAAACATAAATATAAATTAATTAATTTTCAAATTTTATTTTTTGTTCGTGTGTTTGGCGCCGACTTGAAATTATTGAGGTATTTCCTCCTTGGTTAAAAAGTATAGTAGTAATAATAGAAAGAAACATATTGTTTTAATATTGATGGAATTCAAATATACATTTTTTGAGTTATTATATGTAGTAATAAAAAATTTAACGAAATTGATTAAACATGAAAGAAGTCAAACTAAATAGTTGACTCCTTTCATTTTTTTTAGCACAATGTTTATCGATTACTCGGCCAATCTTAAGTAAAGACTTTTTGAATCATGAAATTATTAATTACTTTGTCAACTATTTATTTATTGATACTAATCCTCCTTCTATGTAACATATAATTTACTCCATACTAGCCCAGTTTTTTATGAAGTAATATGGTGAGCTAACGATCATTTTGGACTCTTACTAAGCTATTTTTAAACTTATTTTTTTAGTAATAAATACGCAATTATGTAGAATATTTTCTACGAATGCAAAACAAATATATTTTTTTTCTTTTCTCTTTCAATATTGTAATATATACAACTTACGAAATAAAAGGAATATTTATTTACTGTAAAGTATTTGTCTAAGAATTCTAACAAAGGACTAAATTATGCCTATTCTATCCTGTGTTTATGTACTTATCTATCGAGTTCACAAACAAGTATCACATACCACAAAGGTTACGCACAATATTGACCTATGAATAATAAACAGTCGTATCCATACAAAGATGTCTATCGCAAACATTGCCTTGTATGATTTGCGTAGGAGTACAGATTTGGGTCGACGTATATCCCCACCGAGTTTACGTAACATAGAAATATCAAAACATCTGATCTAGTGAAATAATAGAAATCAGAAATGACAATACTGAACCATTTAATGAACGACCTCAGTTTAATTTGACTGACTAACTTTCCTCACCCTAAAAGTTGGTTTCTATTTGTGTATCTTTACTGATTAAACTATCACTATAACTACAAAAACAAATAAAAATGATTGAGGATATATGATTTTGTTCACGTGTATATTTTGGGGATGCCCTGCTAGTTTCGGACCCAACAGGGGCCCTTTGCCAAGGGGTGAGGTTTCCTACAGCGTCGGTTGCGCCTGCAATATACACGGCATCCCCGAAATACACACAAGAGTAAAACCGTATATTCTCAATTAACATGAATACAACTCACGAAATTTCTACGGCATTAAGTCCGCCATTGTACATTTTTTTTGTGCATAAAGTATCAAATAAATAAATAGCAATCCCACTAATATTATAAATGTGAAAGTTTGGATGGATGGATGGATGTTTGTTACTCTTTCACGCAAAAATCACTAAACCGATTGCGATGAAACTTGGTATGTAGATATCTGTAGACCTGGATTAACGTATAGGCTACTTTTTATCCCGATATTCCCACGGAATCGGGACTTACGCGGGTGAAACCGTGGGGCGCTGCTAGTTATCTATATAAATAAAAATAAATTGAAACATGTATGAGCATACCTAACTTGAATACAGCTCGACCGTTTGGGCTGTTTTTTTTTGTGTTTGTAATTGCAAGGTTGGTATGAGTTTCTTTTTTAATATCAACGTATTTTACAAGAAAAAATGTATGAATATAACTTTTACCTTTTGATATTGATACAAATATAACATTACGTAAAATGAAGATCAGCTTGAGAGTTTTACTGTCACATATTTTTACAAAAAAAAGTTCATGGTCGATACATATTATTGTGGTGCCATTGCCTCACTTAAAGACCCCTCGACTGACATGACTGTTTTTTTGTGTTCTTAATTGATATACAAAATTGATATAACAAAATTACCTTCCTTAATTTCATATTATTTTAAATGTAGAACGCAGTATATTTATTGTCTATAACAAATTATCTAAAATGCTACCCTTCTGAATTCAGTCGGAGCACAGCAAAAAATGTCTGTTTCCTTCGCTATAAGGTTTAGGGTGCGAATCTCACTCGTCAGTGGCGTCTCTTTATGAGGTTGGTTTTTACTATGGTTTATACTGAAAATGGTATTTGTTGAAACTTATACCAAGTATTCAATGACCGTTAATAATGTTGAGCACTAATGTCTTTATATTTAAATTTTATTTTAGGTTGTTGCAAATTTATATTTAATTCTTTGTTTAATATCAAATCTAGTAGAACCTGCGTAGTCCTTTATTAAATTAAAAGCCGACTTTAATTACATTTACTGAAGTCAGTATCGAATACAGAAATAAAACACAGCAATTGAAATGAGGGTATTAATATAAAACTATAAATTTTACTGGCATAACTACACCTCTATTCTATTTCTTTGGCCTTTTGAAAATGACACCACGTTTTATCTACCTCCCCATAATCGACGCCAAACATTAATTACATTGAAATTTCTTACACGAGAAGTATTTTATCATTTAACCTTTCTCGAATTGAACAAAAACTTTGCTTCGAAGTTTCCTTATCGATTCCAGTCACAGTCTAATACAGCTTTTAGCACTGATACTAAGCCACTGGATAGGACAGCAGTTTTAAAAATACATAAATTTTTAAAGACACACCTTTACTTATACCGTAAATTGACTTACAAAAAAAAATTGGCTATTCATCTGGCTGGGGAAGTCAAGTTAAGTCTTCTGGTTATGTTCTTTGACTGTTACATGATCTGCAAGTTGTTAAGTCAGAGTGTATTAGAAAAGAAAAAAAGAAGTTGAAAGAAAATGAGAGCGGAACAGTTTACTGTACTTTCGAGATAAATTGTTTCATCAAACCCTATCTTCTAGATAGCAATGGTCCTGGTTGCGGACAGATAAATCTTAGCTGATAACCGATTTGCCTCAAACCAGAGCTATGAAATTTAGTAAGGCAGCTATAACTTTCCATGTATTGCACCTCTTTTAGACTCTTAAACACAAAATGTTCTGATTTATGTGCCTGTAATGAACGGTAATGTTATATAATAGTAATCTTGCTGTACCGGTTTACCTCCTTGGCAAAGAGAGAAGTAGAATATTTGAGAAAAAAAAGCAAGCAAGAGACAAACAGCCTATAAAACGCGAAATATGGCTCCTAAGTAAGCTATATTTAATTCCAGTAATTGAAACGGCCAAAATACACAAATGCACGGAAATTCACCCTAGTTTACATAAAATCTAAAATCACACAATAGGGACAGTTTGTTCATGTTTAGATCCAACATTGAGCATTGACAAAGTGGCGATTAGACTAGTTTAATCGAATGCAAATTGTTTCTAAAAGTACCAGTGATAAATTGAGCATGTCACTTAATGTTGTCCACCTCAAGCTGTTAAAAGTCCATCCCGTTTATCGGAAGGTCCTAAAATATTGCCATTAACAATCACATATAAAATATGCAATGTCCCATCTATGCTGCCTACATCTCTTACCAACGAATTTCCCCAAACCTAACAGAAACTTTTCTACAGAAGTCCAATTAATTATATCGGATAATGAGCGGGGTTCGAGCACTCGGTACGTGATTCTGGTCAATGCGTCACTCCTTTTCAAGCCATGTTTCTTCTGTTCAAAAGAACTTTAAACGGAAGTTTCTCTGTGTTCTCACCCCCACATAATTTCCAGAATACTGTTTTTGGTTGATCTGTTAAAAAATATAACTAGCGATAGGCAATAACGGTGGTTGTAGTTTTTTATTTGCGAAAAGAGGAACACAATTCAGTTAGGCTTCTTTAGATTGCAAAATCAGGTGAAAAACAATATCTTACTATGACGAAAAACCTAGAAATTAAAGTGCCCCAAGTTGGTTTTCTTGAACTACATAAAAAATAAAGCTTAAAATGGCTAGTGCCGTATAATACGAACATTTTTATGGCGTTTTGAATCTGGGTAGATTGGTATCAATACTGCTGTTTGCTATTATATCTTAATACACGAACTTAGATCAATAAATAAAAGGACTACAGTACCTATATACAGGTACAGTATATTAAATATATATATTACAGTTTGCACGATACCTTAGCTAGTGAAAGGTAGAATGAATACGTGGGTAGTACATAATACTTTGGCGCCTCGTAACGTGGAAGGTTATTTGATTGTTAATTGAATACCACTATTTAAATACAATTGCTTCAATATCGAGATTTAAATAAGTTAAAGTTTAAGGTTGTTATTATATTGTTATTGTGATAAAGAAATAACAAGAGTATTGTAAGAATGGGCACAAATGTCATAACGCAGAGGTACAATAATGAAGCTATTGAATGTTTTTCATTACACATACTCGTTTGTAATGAAACCTTTTTAGTTATTTATTCACTATAGAATCATGCAATTTACAATATTTTGGAGTTGTCCCAAATATGTCAGCGTTGCTTTTTAGTCAATATAGTTCGAACATCTGATAATATATTGTGAACAGATACTGAAATTTACGTTTAAGGAACCATTTTGTTTCGTTTAACCAACCAACTGTAAGTTAACAATATAATACCTAACTATTGTAAGCCGTTAACTTTTAAACGAATGAACCAATCATTGGGAGTCTAATAATTTATCGTCCGCGAGTTTAGTAACCATCTCAACAAGATGGTTAATAATAATTGTTTTCATTTTAAGCTTTAAGGAATACCTTGATAAAGGCTAAAAGAAAAAAAATTATATACTTTATTATTATAATTAAACAAGAAGTGTTTTCTTCTTCCACTCACTATTCTATCATTGGTTTGTTCACTGTCTACTTCTTTTCTAGCCATATCCTCTTTCAGTTGCAGTCCATCCATCTTTTCTTTGGTTGTCCTCTACTCTTGTATCCGTCAACTTTCATACATAAAACTCTCTTTACCACATTTTGCCCGTCTGTCCACATTTTGTGTCCATACCGCGATAATCTTTAACTCCTCAACTTTTGAACCTCTGGCGCTAACCTCTAAAATATGCATTCTCACCTTCACTCTGATCTGAAACTAGGGAGATCCTGTACTACGGTAACCAGACTGCTGATAAACAAACTTATATATTTCTAAATATGAACATATTATGGATAAATTACACCCACACAGAACAAATGATCATGCTCATCACACAACATTTGAGAATTGAACCCACAATCTCTGGTTCAGCACCAACCAAGGTCAAGGTCAAACTAGAGTCTCCGTGAATAATACCTTGTAAAAAGTTTTATATGAATTGATGATTTATTTATCTAACTAAGACGGTGATAGCGAGATAAGTCAAGAAGTCGAAATTATAAAATATATAAAATTTCAAGCGAGAAGATCGGTTCTGCATGTGTAGTTAAATTAATACACTTTTACACGTCATAAAAGAAATAATTGACGAGTCCTTTTCTCTTTATATTTCTAGATATCTCAAAATTCCATATTATACTCGTTACAGCGATCATTATCTATGATAATAAACCGTCAATAAGTGCAGACCGTCATTGACAAACAAACTTGACAAACTTCTTTTTTGTTGGGCACATATAGCAAAAGTTTTTTTCTTATTCCGCCAACATTGCG
Source organism: Euplagia quadripunctaria (assembly GCA_963859945.1). Classification (NCBI taxonomy): domain Eukaryota; kingdom Metazoa; phylum Arthropoda; class Insecta; order Lepidoptera; family Erebidae; genus Euplagia; species Euplagia quadripunctaria. The sequence continues at coordinate 7,631,797 of OY982585.1, forward strand.
GGAGTTTAAAATTCTGTTTTTCATTTAAAATATTAGTTTTTAGGAAGTCTGTCCAAAAATTTGAAGAACAAAAAAATAATTTTAGATAACTCCTTTTAAACTGTACTCAAATGTTACTTTGTTAGAAATCTTCTTCAGAAGCATGCCTGATCAAAATTTCATATAAAGAAAACGATGAATCGTAATAATGATAATAAATGAAATGACGGTGAATTGAATTGACTACTTGTAAAATAATCAACACAGATGTGGATGCAAAAATTATTATGCAAAGAGTCATGTCGCCTTTTCTAAGTAAACCTGTATGTACTGCCTCCGGCAGACTGCATTAAATGAAGGGTTCTTGTATATTTGCCGTACATATGCCGCAAGGCAAAAAGAAAACATTCAATGAACATAAAGTTATGTAATGTTTTTCACATGGCATTCCAATTTATGGTCAATTATGAACACTGTGGGTACCTAAAGATCTTAATATAAATAAAATCGTATTGAATTACAGTAATATTAACGATATTAAGTATCAAAGTTACAACTAGAAATGAAGTTACTTTTTAGTTCAGTTTTTGTTTGTTGATATGGAAAGATTATTAATAGGTTTCTGTAAAACTTAATTATCATAGCCATTAAGGTGCGTGACTTTTATTTTCAACACGTGTACAAGTCGTGAAAGTTGCAATTTATTAGCATAAATACACTCTGTGTCACTATGTAAATATACATATACATATATACTTACTCGTACAACCTTTCCAATTCAACAATACGCTAGCATAACAAGGCGTTTTGCACTAATGTTACTATTTAACATTTGACGGCGGCAACTTTAACATTTGATTTGACATGTTTAACAATAAGCTCAATCAACAGTATGCAATGTAGAAGGTTTGTTCTTATTATAACCCACGATTCTTAACAAAATAATTTTCAATACATATTGATGAGAATTAAAAAATCCCAAAGATATGTTTTATGTTTATATATATATCATATATATAGGCATATCATAACTTTACTTTACTTTTGAAATATTAATGACTGCAAAGTCAGGGGTCTCTTGTTTGATTCCCACACATGTAATTCGGATTAGACAGTCTTTCGCCTAACACTATTGGAGTTAGCACACTATACTATAGTATTTCGCACTCGTGCGTTGTTTATTTTGTAACAACAAGTATGGGTACTTAATTACGCATAACTATTAAATAATGGCGTCGACCTGGGTTGAAGTACTGACCTACTTTAACTGTAGTAATGCCATACAAACAAATGGGACTGTTTTGTGTGACACAGTGAAATGACATGCACATCTCTCTCATGCATGTCTCTTTTGGAACTTTTTGGTTGAATGAATGAATGAACATTTATTTAGAACAGCACAAAGAGACACATTAATACACATAATAAGTAAAAAAATAAAAGTAACAACAATAAGTAACAAAGAACAAGAATTAACTTATAAATACTACATACAACTAAAACTAATTATATTATCGTGTAGCCATGCGTCCCACGGCCTGTCTAAAAAGGCGTGTAGATCAGCTTCATGTCTAGCAAAGTGCTGGACGCTGGTTTTCATCTGGAACCTGTATCCCACGTACGTCTGGATTACTAGATACCCATTTACAATATTTGTCAGGTGTAGATGTGTTAATGTGTGTGAGTGTTTAGTGATAACCAGAAATATGTTATGTAGATAAATAAATCTTTTATATAGGTATATATAAAAACGTATATATGTATATCTTACATTCACTTATTATGTTAAAATAATAAATATAAAAGAATATTCGTAATCCGAAGTTCTTATACTTATTAATTACTACGTAACGCATAAGTTCATACCCAAAAACTAAAACATTAAAAGAAACACGTAATACAGCTTTACTAAAATTAAGCAAGCGGCGGTAGCGTAATGGCTAAAGCGTCGGACTTGCGATCGAGTGGTTGCGGGTTCGAACCCCACCCAGTGCACTACCGACGTGAACCCACTCCTAACACAAGCATTTAGCTTAGCTGGAGGGGTTAATAAGAATACTAGTAATGTGTGACCCACGTTACTAGTAGTATTTAAAAAAAAATGTATTACATATCAAACTATAGAAATATCCTGATCAGCGCCACCTAATTCACGCTGGGCATTCAAGAGAAAGCATCGCAGACGTGTCTTAAATGTATATAGACTTTTAATTTGCCTCAAAGGTGGAGGCAAATTATTCCGAATTTTTGATGCTGCATACCGAAAACTACCTCGAAATGCTGCAGAACAGTGTAACGGTACAGATAGCTGCTGTGCGCATTGCCTTACTGAGCAGTGAGCAGTCTCTTCTACTCGTGACCCAATCAAGCTTGTTATACAAGTATGATGGTTCCTTATATTTGATCACACCAAAGAGGAGGCTGGCCAAGTGTAGTTTTCGCCGTGACTTCATTTTCAGCATTGCATGTTGGTTGAAAAACGGTGTAATATGGCTTCGTGGGACTGTGAAGCAAAATCGTACACAAGCATTTTGCACTTTCTGTATAACACGGTTAGTTCTAGCTAGTAGACGGGGTCCATAAACGGTGTCGGCATATGTGAGTTTCGATAACACCAACGATTCCACGAGTTGTACGCGAAGTTTTTCAGATAAGTAAGGCATCATTCTATATAAGATCTTTAATCGATAGAAACAGTTCTGAGCTGCTTTAGCTACATGTTTTGTAAATCTAAGGGCAGAATCTACCCATAATCCTAGGTTTTAAGCCTCGAAAACTCTTTCAATTGGTTTCCCCATTAGCGTTATGTTTAGCGTTATATTTAGGACACAAATAACGATCCTAAAATATGATATTTCTGTAGCACGTTGCATAGCTTATGAAGGAGTTGCCAACAACATAAACTTCAAATCAAAATATTTTCTATGACTTTAGTCGTCCCCCGCAGTTTCACCTGCGTCTATGGTGACTGCTTCGCTCCCAAGGGTCATAGTGTGATATTATATAACCAAAAACCTCCCTCAATTATTATTATATCTAATACAAAAAGAATTACTCAGATATGTACCTATCCATGATAGTTAGATTAGCGCGTAGACAAACAAAAAATCTCTTCAGCCAGCTTTATCATATAACATAGGATAGATTACACGCCAACATTCTTTCTCAAAAATAAATTGCTTAAGGTACTAATAACAAGTACTAAATGTATTACCCTTTTGAACTACCATCATAAATATAACCCAGAACAATGCAAGGTCAAAATTAAGTAGATCATGTATGATCTGAACAAATTGTTCATTGTTTCTTGTGTTAATGTTAAATGCCATAAGAGGCAACAACCGCTATTAGATGGATGTGGCATTTCAATATTATTTTTACAATATAAATAGAAATGAAAATCTTTGTACAGACACTTTGCCGTGGTTGTCACATTATACATAAATATTATAGTACATTTGATAAATAATTTTTCATAAATCTATCCCGGAATTACTACAAATAAATGACATTAAATAAAAGAACCATGTTACCTTATCACTTAAAAAAAACTGAACGCATTTCAGTAAAACTGCTATTGTTGTACGGATAACAAAGTTTATTAATATATTCTAGTTATATCTTCTGGTTGGGCCAGATCACAGTACATTTAACACTTGGGACAGTTATTAATTTATAAACTGACGTCGTTTCTCTCCATAATTTTGTCAAGAGTTACTAGAATCTGTGTGTATAATGTCCACCTACCATTAGTAAGGCTGACAAAAACAGTCTTTAAAATGCGCAACAAGGTCATTTCTTCCTTTATGGAGAGTGACTATTTCCTTTATTAATAAAATACCACATCTAAAATTACGAGCTTGACGCTGCGAAACTTGAAAAAAGCTTAAAGAAGCCTCCATGCTCTGCTTGCTTTCGTGGGAGAAATGAAAAGTGTATGAGCCCGGGTAAATGTTCTTATACTGAGTTGCAGTTAGGGCTGTCACAATATCTAAATTAAATGCAGTGTAGTAACAAAAGACTACATATTTGTTCTACAAAGTAATAGTACAATAATTATATAATAACTCCACACATCTCACACACGGCCGTCTGATCCCAAACTAGGCAGAGCCTGTACTATGGTAACCAGCCTGCTGATAAACATACTTATATATTACTAAATACATACATATTATAGATAAATTACAAACAGACACAGAACAAATTATCGTGCTCATCACACAATTATTTGTCTTGGATGGAAATCGAACCCACGACCTCTGGCTTAGCAGTCAGGGTCACTAACCACTAGACCAACAGCCCAGTCAATGTTTTTTTTTCTTTGCTTTAGGTTGTTAAGATCGACATAAAGTAGCATTTCAAGCTAAGCAGAGAGTTAAGCTCGTGTGTATTTTGGGTATGACTACCTTCGGGCCCCACGGAAACTCTTTATCAAGGGCTGCCTGCCGAGTTGGCGTCAATGTGAATACCATACAAGGAAATTTTTATTCCAGCATTTCTAGCGATTATAGTTCATGACAACTTGGATACTGTAGGTTTAAATTAACTCCATCTGTGTGCCAAACCCCCGTGATACACAGTCGTTACCGTACCACCCAGAGAGCTTTTCCACTCAAAAGACAATTTTTCCACCCTCAAATCGCAAAGACAAAGTAAGCTAAGTACCTATTGCGATTATACGTGTATTTGATTATAATCACCAAGATAAAAAAAATAAATTTAGTGATATCAAAACTAAACGCAGAAGTTATTTCATACAGATTATTATGAACGCTCTAAGTTTTAATTTAAGGCTAAAACTTTCCCCTTACTTGAGTCGATGAGCTTATCCGAACAATTTATATTAATAACCTTCCTTTCTACTTTGAATTCCTTTATAATTTGAATAATGAATAGTAACACTTAGTCATGTATGATGGTAAATGTAATGGGTGGACTTCGAAATTACAAAACTAAAGTTTTTTGTTTAATTTTTTTTTATATCATTAAAACATTTTTATTACCAAGCTTAGGTTAACGCTCGGTAATTCCTTTTAGAGGAACATTTAAAAAAATGCAACGCACATAAAAATATATAATAACTTCCTGCGTTCCTCGCAGTTTATAGTCTTGTATTTCCAGCAAAAAAATATTTTCTATATTTTTTGTTTTCTAGTCATATCATGGCTTGTTGGTAATAATATTCTCATAAGTAATTGGAAATGGTAAAATGAAATAAACTACCCAAGGCATCCAAAGTTTTGTTTCTTTCAACCCTTTTACATTTGGAAATAACAAGATTCTTTTCTTATTTTTTGGTATAAGTTGGTATTGTAGTGACGGATAATTCGTTTTACCATGGTTTTTTAGGTATGCTTATATAGTTATGAAATTGACAACCCTGAAGGTACAGTTAGCGACACGGAATGCATCGCGTGCGTACAGTCGCCGTCAATGTAATTGAGGACACCATTTTATCATTTCGGCGTCTGCTACAAATGCTTTGAGTAATTAATAGCGCTCTAATGGTCGAATTTATATTGCTTCATCATTATCACTTCCATTAGAAGGTAAGCTTTAATGCTAATTTGAAATGCCTGGTAAAGAAATTAAGTCTTTTATAATGATGTATTTCTTTTTGATAATGTAAAGTTACCTGTGTAGATACGTCAAGTATGTATACAACTTTACATTTTAGTAGCTTCACTTTTAGGGTGCTAAACCTGTAGTTGGTCATAGATTAAAAGATTGACATAAAAAAACTTATATTTTTTTATGGAATAGTGAGTAAACGAGCAGACGGGTCACCTGATGGTAAGTGACTACTGCCGTCCATGGCCACTAGCAACTTAAAAGTCACAAGTGCACCACAAGTGCAGTTATTTTCACACCAGCGGACCCGACAGACGTTGTCCTGCTGGAACGTAAAAAATATTAAAAAACTTCATTAAAATCGATCCTGCCGTTTAGGAGGAGTTTATTGACATACACACGCACAGAAGGAATATATATTTATAATTAACAATAACTTAAATATTTATTCTAAGAATAATCACAACAATTTGTGAGACTATATAAATAGTTGTTCAAATATTACCACCAACCTAAACCAATTATACCTAAAAAAATGTTAGTGTTAAAAATATGTTATTACCATGATTCCATAGAAAACATGGGTTTATCTTATACATGAATCGCTATTATGATGTACAAAATGGTTTCTTATTAAGGAATACTTAGTTAATGAATTAAGCGACAGGTTTTGGCACTAGTACTAGTATGTAATGATTTAATTCCTGATTTTTTTCGGATCATTTTTGTAGTTTAGGTGGGTACTCTCTTGGTATAGATGGACTGTCTCGCTCATGATGGATGTGGGAGGGCCTTCCATTAGCCAGTGAGACTTTTTATTGAACTAAAAAAAGTTTATCCATTTCGATACGGACATCAACACTTTTTGGTACTAGAAGGACATATTAGTGATATCCAACAAACTGTATAGCGCCTCTGGTACGAGATTTCTAACCTACAAAAGTGTTGACCGCCATGCCACTTAAAAATACACCTATCATTCTAAAGATGCGTTTTTATAAAACTGTTTTGTAATTATATTTAAATTTATCAAAAGCTAAATGCTGTGTAAGCACCAGGGAAAAAGTAGAGTTATCACTACTCTAATTAAAAAAGGAGAATAACAAAAACCTTTGTAGCCACGAACTTTTTACTCTGTATTGTTAATGAAAGTATTGCGTTAGGTTATGTGAGCACTTAATGAAAAGATTAGTAAGCGATATATTATGGTATAACATTATTATTTTTTCCACAAATGTGGTAATCAATAATAATAAATAAAAATTTAAAATACCTCCGACTCGAAAATACCTACAACGATTACAAAAGAGCTGATGATCTTCGGATGGCTGAATAGATTTTTTTGAATTATATCTAAGAACACTCTCGTTCAAACCACCTTTCAAACAAAAAAAAAACAGCACTCAAATCGGTTCATCCACACATCGTGAAAGAGTCATGCTTCGGAACGTATGGGCCGGCTCGACCAGAGTGATACCACGGCCTCACAGAAAACCGGCAGTGAAGTAATGATTGCATTGCTTTTCGCCGAGTGAGTTAGGTTACCGAAGGACCTAACCCTTCCCTCCCCCCTCCCCTTCTTCCACCCTTCCCCTACTCCCGCCTTAAAGGGCGGCAACGCACTTGTGACTCTTGAGTTACAGGTGCCCATCAGCGGCGGTAGTAATTTACCAGCAGGTGACCCGTCTGCTCGTTTGCCGCCTATACCATAAAAAAAAACAAACAGATTTGTTAAACATATAACACCCCTCTTTTTGAGCCTGGGGTTCAAAAAAACTTTAAGATGTATTACTTAAGTGTGTGTATGTGTACTTTATAGCATCAGGAGTTCTACATTGTACACCTAAAAACTTAAAACCAAATATTTGATCAAGTCGAGAAAGGAAAATAAATCAATAATTATATATTGTGAACCTGAACCTCTTTCAGGCGTAGAGCAACCCTGGCTGGTAACACAAATCTTGTCGTTTTTGGATTTTGAATTATATAGATTCGAAGAACCACTGCAGCGAGCAGACAGACTGGACATCTGTCAAGTTGCAGAGCCACTTCTATGAAGCCATTATAAATAAAGATGTTATTATTGTAGTTAGATCAGTTTCAATATATAATCTTCCAGATTTGTTGTCGACTATCAATTCTTCTCCCATCACATTGACACCACGACCTCAAATCCTCTCCAGCCAAGCGAAGCCTTACAATATTCATCTTATAGTGTAGAGAAAATGCTTACTCATTCACTGAAGTATTTAATTACTATTATTCAGAAAATACACAGAAAAACAAGTAATATCGACAGTAAAATTTAAAGCGATACAAGGCTAACTTTTACATTATAGCGCAGTGTACACATACTTTATTTTAGCCCGAGGCTAGGCACGTGTAGGTTTAATACGAATATAACTCAATTGACACGTGTTGTGACGTAACCAGTTTTACAATTATTTGAGTGCGTCTCTTTGTAAGTGTTGTGCTAACTCACAATGATTCAAATAGGTAGGTAGGTAATTGAAAGTAGTGCGTTCACAATTATTTCAAGTTAAATTATATATTTAGCTAATCATCATATAAAACACAATGCTCACGCTAGGGGGCAAGGAAAATATCCTAGTGTCATCATCATCATCTGCCTACCCTTGTATTCTATTCTTCCATTCTACTCTATCGTTTGTCATTTCACTCCTTACTCCCTTTCTAGCCATATCTTCATCCACGCAGCCCATCCATCTTTTCTTTGGTCGTCCTCTTCTCTTGTACCCGTCAACATCCATACATAAAACCCTTTTTTCTCACCTTGTCCATCCTAGTCACACTACACATCCATCTCAACATTCACATTTCGGCTACATGCAGGCGTCTCTCATCCGTTCTCTTTATGGGACAACTTTCAGATCCGTAAAGGGCGGCAGGTCTATCCTAGTGTCACTTGGGGTTAAATTAACACAAATTTTACATAGACTCAAAACAACTATCTGTAAATCACAGAAATAATTTTTCATGTGGATATCGAACGCTCAACGCAATGATAGTTGATGAGGTGAGTTTTAGCATATACTCGTACGCAGAAATATTTTAAATAATAATTTAGTCACGGCTCCTACAAGCCGAGATTTTGAACGAACTCATTAATCAATGACCCACTGGAACTTTAAAAATGATTCCAGATCTTGGAATATTCCAAGATCTGGAGGCCTATCAAAATCCCAGTTTAGGGTTATAGGTGTTTTATTAACGAATCGAATATTTTTTAAGGTTCTGTTCCTCAAAAGGAAAAAAAGGAACCCTAATGGGATCACTTTGTAGTCCGTCTGTCGGTCTGTCTGTCTGTTAAGACCCTTTTTCTCAGGAAACCGTGGAAGTATTAAGTTGAAATTAATACCAAATACTTATGTCTGGGGTTCCTTTGAGCTGTAAAAATAATCAACCTTCTAGGCGAACGCAATTAAAAGATACAGCCATTTAAGCCTTAGATTTGACCAAATTTGAACATTTCGCAGGTAAATCAAAATCTATAGGGAATATAGAATCATGAAATTGGGTAAAAGGCAACCTCACAGCACAAGTAAAGGAAAAAATCCGAAAGTCGTTAATTTGTTGTTATATCACATAAAAATAGTTTTTGGGATTACAAACTTATATTTTGTGGTTAGAAAGTTGACGTAAATCGATGTATGAGAGAGTATTATTTAACACAAGTTTTAAGTTTTAAGCACAGTTATGTTTATGTTTCGAAAAAAATCAGCAAACCTCTTCAAGAATTGATTCCTGAGATGGACGTATTGTCTACTTACAATATTGTTTGATTGTTTCGTAATCAAACAATCTTGTACGGTGCGCAAATATACTCGTACTCGAGACTGCTCAAGTGCAAGTCTGATTTTTTTTACTATGGGTTAAATACTATTGGAAAAAACGAAGCAGTAACATTAAATAAATATAAATGTCAAGTGTAGCCGCGAGCAAAGCCAGTTTTTCTTTCAAATATAACTCAATTAACACGTACAGCAGTTATTACCGTTATTTCAAAATAGTATGAGTCGTGCTAGTGACAATAAATTAAGACAGTAAAAAACCTAGCCAGGTTTGTTGCAAACTGTTATTTGAAGAGAAAATTACTCAATTATACAGAGAGAATATTATTTTTACTTGTTGTTCTTTCGAGGCGGAATATATACATAATTATAATGCAATATTTCACCTGAATTTCTCATAATGATAATAAAATATTTTATATTTTTGTTATTGCTGTCCACCTTATGGTAAAAACGCTAATTTAGTTTTTGCATTGCTAATGCTATTTTTAAAGCCCGATGTGAAATGTAGGAGGGTCAAGAGTTTGTTGCCTATATTTGTCTGTGGTAACGTAGCTTATGTCAAAAATAAGAAATTGGAATGTTTTTAGATCTTGGTTTAGGATAATTTGCATGTAAAAGTGGTTCCTAATAAACACTGACAGGATCTAAATTTTTACATAAAATATGGACAACGACAAATAGAAAAAAAAAACAAAGCTGTAACATTCTGACATCTTAATTTTTGTTTCATCATTTGAGTTGAAAGTTTCTTAAACTGAATGTGGGTTATGGTGACGTTGTGACGGCATCAAAACTAAAATTGTGACAAGATATGTGATTATCTCTCTCTCTCTCTCTCTCTTATCTGATAGAAAAGCGCATGTTTTTGTAAAGATTTTATGTGGCGAATAGGCTTCAGAGCTTCTAAACCAGACCCTACAGCAACGGTGAATTCAATACTTCATCGTGTGTCTCTTTAGTGTGGTGTACGTGTATCACAGCAATGGGTCTGTGGTAGTGATGAAAGAGACTAACTTGTTTAAGTCCTTTAAAATATGACTTATAAAACTTGTTCAGATTAAAAAGACTATCTTTAGACTAATAAGACTAGCTTGAAGACTTAAAAAGCTTAAAAGACTGATACAACTAAAACAACTCAGTCCTTTAAGATAATGCTAACACTTTAGTCGGTTAATAGTATCTTATAAAGCTAGTCTTTTAATTCAGTGTCCCCATGATAATTATCCAGCACTAAATATGAAAGAGATGGTACCTATATTACATGAAAGGTGTGTTAGAGTAGAAAATAAGGTACATATTTCACTTACTTACATACAAGTACTTCGGGTGAAGTCCATATATTATATAGACTAGGTGCAGTCTGTTAAAATTATTACTTCTGATTAGATTTCTAAATTAATAGAATGATATAAAAGATTTTAGCTGAGAGTGTTTAGCTAGTGTACAGTTCAGTAGTTCTGCAATGGGGATTAGTCTTTTTGATAATTCTTAAAAGGTGGAGTAATTTTAAGTCTTTTTTTATAACTTATCACTTATACACGACTCCGTAGACGAGTCTTTTTAGCTCAAACTTAAAAGCCTTAAAAGACTTAGAAGCCTTATAAGACTAACAAGCCTTATAAGTCTCAAAGCACTAGACACTATGCTTAATCTACGCAAGCCTTAGTCGAGAACTAAAAAGACTTACGAGACTAAAAACTAAGGGTTTAAAGGACTAAGCCAGTCTTTAGCTGTCAAAATGTAGTCTAGTCGCTTCTTACAACACTAAAACGACTGAGTCTCTTTCATCGCTAGTCTGTGGGTGGGATTAGTTGCAAATATGGAGACTAATCCACATTCTCACTATCTGCTACTCCTGTATACTAGGACCAAGAGGTCATGTAGTGTATTAAAAAAAAACCACCCAAAATGTCTTGAAACCGAAATGAATTTCATCAGAATTAATTAGTAATAGTTTGAAACTTACTCACCATGGTAAAGCACCATACAAGAACAAACAGTTGAAATGCCAATTCAAAATAGTTATTATTGTTAAACTCTTTAAATTAGAATTCGAATAACGTTTAATATAATGCAAAATAGTTGTATAAACCAAACCATATTTTATTTTTGTTTAAGTACATATACTCCCGAAATACTATAGTCCGTCAATATCTATTACTTAAACGAAGTATAAGTGTCACTTCTACATAACTATTTCGCTCTCTCAACTAACTGTTGCATCCAATAAAAATAGCGCTTTTGCACTGACATTTCTAACTTATACATCATAATGTCAATATGGGTGCAACAAGGGTGACTACATATTGTGTGTTATTCTCGAGTTTATTTTGTCTTAAATGAACTAACTTGCTCTTATTTTAGAAAAACCTAATAGTTTATAAAATATTACTGCAAGTTGGTTTCGGAGACTTGTTCTTTTTTATTGTTATTGGTATTGGTAGAGGGCTATGTTGCCGCATTGAGACTAGAAAACGGTCCATTATACGTTCAGATAAGGCTGGCTAGTTGAGCCAGCCTAGCTCCTTCCAGAAGCACAGAAGCCTCCTGGGGTGATCACTGGCTTCTAGGAGTGACCTCGCATATGCGAGGACTTGTTGTTTAATTTGTAGAAAACATGCTTCTTCTTTCTTCGTTCTTCTTCGAGAGCTTCGCTACCTTCCATGCACTTACTTTAAACTCCGCCTTGATACATATACCTTAAGATTAATTGTTCGTACTACCACTAGAAGTACCTATAGATGAGTAGAAAAGCCTTAACGAGTTTATTTCGTTTTCATTATTTTTTAAACCCGCCGCAAAAAAAGAGGTGTTATAAGTTTGAAGTGTCTGTGTGTCTGTCTGTGGTATCGTAGCTCCCAAACGGATGAACCGATTTGAGTGCGGTTTTTTGAAAGATGACTTGATCGAGAGTGTTCTAAAATATAATTCAAGAAAATCTGTTCAGCCGTTCGAAGATCATCAGCTCTTTAGTAATCGTTGAAAGGATTTTCGAGTCGGGGGTATTTTAATTAATGATTATTATTTATTTAATCTGGTTATTTTCCAATAATAATTATTTTACTTTCTGATAGAGTATATGCACATCAAGTTCTAATTCTCCAACATCACGACTTTGCTCAGCAAACACAAAGAAACGTCTCAATTCTCATTCATTTTGTCGCACGCCGTTGTTTTACAATTATACGTTAATGTGTCCCTGTCGTGACAATCGCAGGTTTAGCAGTTAGAACTTGTTACGAAATTGGACGCACAGGTTACAGAAGTATTAAACTTTGTTTGTATACGAAGTAGTTCGTGCAATGATGACATGTTGTAACGTGGGTTCAGATATGTACCAGATTCAAGTATGTCTAGTGGTTAGTGATCCTGCCGAGCCAGAGGTCGTGGGTTCGATTCCCATCCAAGACAAATAATAATTGATTTGTGTCTGGGTGCAATGTTTCTATAATATTGTATATTTACTATTATTTAAGTATGTTTATCAGCAGCCTGATTGCCATCAACTAGCAAAAAAGTGGTCTTATATAAGTCACCATACGCTTTTACCAAGAGCTATAGCATTGTACGTTAGACTTGTAGTCCGTCTTGTAGTGTGTTACAAGTCCCGATTTGGGTACAAATCTTAAGACTTCTAGTCTTACTTTGATCCTATAAGAGCTTTGTAACGTGTTAAATTAGTCTTAATTTTATCTTGTAACCGTACATCTTTGTGGATGAGATCCTAAAATTTGCTAATATGAGATAAAAGTTAGCCGTAACTCAGTTGCATTGCGAATCCGAGAAGATTATCCAAATTATCATTTCAAAAAAACTTGAAATGATAATTTGGCATTGTCTTGACTGAGACTATTACCAGACTTATGCTCTGTAGATTTGCATTTATAGAATCTTTGCACTGCACTAAGACTTGTGTGATGTTTACTTGTTTGATTGATTGACGCCATTGTGTAAATTGGAGTTTCTCAAATGAAAATAAAATCCATGCAATGGTACTTTTGAAACTACATCCATGATTTATTTTAAAAATTCACATTATTGGATGACAAATGCTCTGTACCTATACCAATATTATTATTATTTAAAAAATCTTCTCAGAAGAGCTATGAATAATTGCAAAATGTAATCTAATTTAGGAGCAACTTAAGCCACACAAATTACGAAATGACCACATAAACGAAAAATGACAAAATTAATGCTAATGCTCCTATAACAGTCAACCATTCTTAACTTACAGGATTTCAAGCAAAGTTTGCATTAATCTAAGCGTTTTCAAAACCAGAAGAATCTTATAAACGCAATTTAATAGTGCAGCGCTAGTCTTAGTTAGAGCGTTATTAATGCTTGAGTATTTAGGAGAGAGTATAAGTTATATAGAGTGCGGATACAGGTACATTTCTCGGTGTGGTCTTGTAAAGGTATTGTAAAGTGCGCTTACAAGTAACATGGCAATGACTAAAGTCATTATAGGATAAATTTTATTAAATTTTTATTAAAAAAAAAAAAAAAAAAATTAAGATCTGAAGCATTCTAAGCTGCAGTTAAGACCATTTTGCTAGTTGGGATGTAGGACAGGCTCTGCCTAGTTTGGGATCAGACGACCGCGTGTGAAATGTGTCAAGTTGTTGATACTTAAATCTTTAGAAGTTATCTACCTAACTAAACAACATCATCTTTATCAGTAACTACCTTTTTGGTGAATTTATTATTATTATTTTGGTGAATTACAATGATTAGCCGATGTCGGCGCGCATGCTTGTTCGCCATCTTAGTAGTAGGTATAAACCAGTACCTAAATTATTTAACTTTGCTTTGCTACTCAACGTTGTTTCGCGTACTGGTCTTTATTGTTATGCAAAATCAAAACTGTGATTACTCCGGGTCGGCTTAACAACTTAAACGTCACGTTTGTGCCATTACATTTAAGTGTCACGTTGTTATGACGACTCATTTCAAAATGAAAATTACTACTGTAAAATTTCAGTTGAAATTTCTCGGTAACGTGAGTAATTCTAATAAAATGTTGCCAGTCTAAAACTGAAACTAGAAAGTTGAAGTTAACACTCGCGACTATTTGTCGGTTTGTTAGTAAATGTCACCGCATCTCACACCGAAGTGTAACATCGTGATTTATAAGATTTGATAATAATAATTTTTGCTACTTTTTGTGATTCTTAGAGAAGATTTATAGACACTTTATATCAGTTACACACGTATTTGTTTTTGACTGATACAATGTCACTTGGATGATAGTGAAACAAAAGTTATAATATTAATAACATTATAGCGTATATATGAATAAATATATATGAATTTGATATTGTCGAAAGTTTACGCGAATATTACACATTGAAATAAAACTATTTTTAACGGATACTATCGCGATTTATTTGGTATTATTTTACTATTTACACTGATCCCGACGTTTCAGTTGCTTTTCAGCAGCCATGGTCACGGGTAGACTAAGATGGTGGTCGTTTCATGTATCGAAGTGCAAAGTTATCTCAAAGTACCCGGAGTTTGTTGATTATTGGTGTTACTATTTACGCAGAATGAGCTCAAAGTGTCTTGAAGCCTTGCTGTGTTTTGTATGTTCTTGGGTTTGAGTAAGTGAATAACCGGATCCCGAGCTGGTGGTACGTTCCAACCATCTTCTCTATTAAAATTAGGGTGCTTTTTTTAATTTCAATAGCCTCACGGAGCATCCTTGGTAGGAATCGGTGTTCTTTGGCGAGTACCTATGGTTTATCGAAACGCAGGTAATATTTGGTCCCTTGTTGCACGTGTTCACACACAGCAGACTTCATCGAGCGTTGGTGTTTTATGTCAGCAATGTGTTCTTTGACGTGGGTGCCAATGCTTCTCTTGGTTTGAACAATGTACGAGAGACCACAGTCACAGTCTATTTTATAGACCACTGCATCTTGTAGAGGTACTTGGCACTTGACAGATGGTAAAAATTGACTTATCTTCGTTGGCGGCTTGTAGTATGTATTGATTGAAGCTCGCTTCAAGATGTAGCCAATCTTGTTAGGTACTCCTCGTACATACGGTAGAATGGCAGGCTGGCGCTCGACAGTGGCTGGCTTTTCTTGGGATCTGTGACGGAGGCGCGGTAGTGGGAGCTTGTTGTCTTGCAGTACGTGCTTGACGTATGCCAGCTTAGCGTCCAGGTGTTTCTTGTCACAGATCCCACGGGCTCTCTGAAACAAAGACATCCCCACGGTAGCTAGCTGTTTTGGATGGTGGTGAGATTCACCGTTTAAGTACCTTTCAGTATGGGTCTTTTTTCTATACACAGTGTGGCTTAAAGTATTGTTAGGATTTCTGATCAAAAGTACATCTAAGAAGGCTAATGAATTATTTGCTTCTAATTCCATAGTAAATTCTATGTTGTTATTAATGGAATTAAGGTGTTCTAGGAATGCATTTACACTATCTGTTGGTAATATTATAAAAGTATCATCTACATACCATTTATAAAATCTAGGTGTGATGGCGGCAGTCTGCAGAGCTCGAGCCTCGAAGGCCTCCATATAGATGTCAGCAACAACGGGCGATACAGGGGAGCCCATTGCCACGCCATTGATTTGTTCGTAGAACTTATTGTCCCACAACAGATAGCCAGTTGTTAAACAGTGTTCGAGTATTTCTGCATATTCCTCAGGCATGGTGTTCTCTAATAACTTCCTCCTAGTTATTTCTACACAGTTATGTACAGGTATGCATGTAAATAATGACTGTACATCAAAACTGACCATTGTTTCTTTGTTAGTGAGATGTAGGTGTTTAATCTCACTAACAAAATGGTAGGAATCCCTAGCATACGCTCTTGTGTTGCCTCTAAGTGGTGAGAGTACCTTAGCTACGTGCTGAGCCAGTCTGTAGGTTGGTGTGTCGATCTGACTCACAATAGGACGTAGGGGAGCATTTTCCTTGTGTATTTTTGGTAACCCATACAGTTTTGGAGGTTTTGTACACGAAGGTATTAATGTTTTTACGTCAATTTGTAATTTATTGGAGTATTTATTGATGATGTCTCGGGTTTTCTTCAATATCTTATTCGTAGGGTCTGTCTTGACCTGTTTATACGTAGTTTCATACGACAAAAGATTTTCAATTTTTTGTTTGTAATCTGACGTATCCATCACGACCGTTTCCTTTGTCTGCACAGAGTACTGTGATTTCTGGCCTAGCAACTGAAACGTCGGGATCAGTGTAAATAGTAAAATAACACCAAATAAATCGCGATAGTATCCGTTAAAAATAGTTTTATTTCAATATATGAATTTGTCAAATCTACGTTATTTTAGCATATTTGAACTTTCAGGATAATTACAGTAGTATACACCTGGTTCAGCTAAAAGTTTGGCTATCACTACATATTATAAAACAAAGTCCCCCGCCGCGTCTGTCTGTCTGTTTGCGATAAACTGAAAAACTACTGAACGGATTTTCATGCGGTTTTCACTAATAGACAGAGTGATTCATGAGAAAGGTTTAGATGTATAATTTGTTAAGATTTTGTGTAAATTGATTGAAATATGTTGACGATTGTTGAAGACGTCTCTGCTACCCGTGCGAAGCAGGGGCGGGTTGCTAGTTATATCTACTATGGTTAAGAATTTTTGTATGTCACTATTATTTTAGACTACAGAGGTTTTATTAGATGGTTGTCACCCCGTTGAAAGATATCATTTAGCCAAATTTTGTTAAGAAGCTGTAAAAACTGATCCAAATATACTTCCGCATAATAAGGATAGCCAAATATAACGCATTGTTACACCACGTTGTATACAGTCACTGTCAACTGACAAAAGTTTGAAGCACAACTGAAGACTATATTTACGCCTGGAGCGATGTAGAGGCTGTTCGTGAATCGTGAGATAGCGTCGTAAACAACCCAGAATTTAATTAGCTCACCTAATTTACTGTACTGTAGACTAGCTAGGCACTTTTTTACAGGATGGTAAGGTAATTTTATTCATCTTGCCATCCTGAAAAAAATCTCAGAAAAGCGGTAAACTCAAATTGAAACAGCAGATAAAAAAAATGGCCCGCATCAACTGTCTTGCATAGATTTAAACACGAACAATAATTGATCTCAGTGAAAATTAACACTTAACAAATGTCTTAAAACTCTGAAGTCCGATAATAATCATTGACAGTTACCATAAGTTGTTATGTTATGTTAATGGCTTCCTGTTTTCGACGAGACGAAATAAACGTGTTTTGGTTAGCTTGGCGTGTTGGTTGGTTGTTGATTGCTATTTCAACAATATTTTTTCGCAGACCAGAAGCGCAGAAGTCAATACGGACAAGGCCTTACACTAGTGGAATGAGTAGGTCATTAAAGGATCCGAGACTTTGATTGAAATCAAAACAAAAAGACTGAAGTACGACGGTGGTACGATATGATAGTCAAACTTGATGAATTGAAAACCGGACCATCCGGAGGTTACCGGAGACCCTTACCCTTCTCTCTCCCCCTCTTCCCCCTTCCCCTAACCCCACCTTAAAGGTTGGCAACGCACTTGTGACTCTTGAGTTACAGGTCCCCATGGGCGGCGGCAGTCATTTACCATCAGGTGACCCGTCTGCTCGTTTGCCCTCAATCCCATAAAAAAGCCACTTACAAGCTCAAAACGAAAACTACAGGGAGGAGAATCGGGATTTAAGTTACAGTGTCTTAAATCGAATAAATCACATCACACACCGCATTTTAATTCATCTGTAAAATATATTATTAAATTAACTTCCAATACCTGACCAAATACCTGCCAGACCTATGCGTTTTATGTAATATATCAAAATCGATTTAAAAAATAAAAGAAATAAAGAATGAAATAAATGAAGAATTCTCGTTCTGTTTCTGATTCCAATTCTAAACCTCGATTAACAGTATTGAATATCAGACACAAAAACACAGTAAAACATTTGAAAACTCTCATGCTCTGGAATCACCGGGCAAGTGATTTATTCTGTAGATAACCTTTTAGATAAGGTTACGAGAGCTATGTAATAAATGTGATTCACTACTGCACATTGCTACCTTAAGATTACAAGTATAAATCATTGATGGCGATGAATTGAAAGAGGAAACATTGGGACGTGTTTAGTGATATATGTGTTGTTTAAGAAGTTATCGAGTAGAATACTGGATAAGAAGACTACCTACTGACGTTGTACAATATTCATTTTTAATAGTCAGATACTCTTTAAGTAAAACACACTGTTCTACGTAAATCTACTATTTACGTAAAACATTTTTCCGTTGTACGCACGGCGTAACGAGAGATGCGTTGACTGCAGGAACTGCGACTTTTGATGTTAACGGCCCACCAAGTAATAAACCTTAAAGTATCATGCAAGCTCTGTCTGCTAACTGTTCAATATAATTCTGTTGCGAGTATGTAATACATTCATTTAATTAGCACTAGCAGTTTCCAGTTGCCCTGGAAATATCGGGATAAACAGTAGGCTATATATTAATTCAGGTTTCTAGCTATCTACATATCAAGTTTCATCGCAATCGGTTTAGTAGTTTTTGCGTGAAAGAGTAACAAACATCCAAACATCCTCACAAACTTGCACGTTTATAATATTAGTAGGATTTTGGGGAGTTTGTTTTTTTCTCTGCGACCGTACTCAGCATTCAAGTGTGAAGACAGTGTCATGAACAGAAGAAACTGTCGATCTTCATTGTCTCCCAAAAGAGAAGTTGCCTTATTACTTACTTATTTAATATGCCAATATTTAGTACTTCCAATAAATAAGTACGACCACCAATTCCAATAAACTAGGCACCTGCTGCTCTTTTTCAGAAACATGATGCGTAAAACAGTCATCTGGCTTGATAATATGTCAATCAATAAGTTTTTATGTGAATGACGTTTAAAATTGACGTATAATCGATAATCTGGCAAACCAATCACTATTTACCTTTCAACAAGGTAAGTACCGAATAAAAAAGTACATTGAAAACGTACTGAATTTTCTACCTATCATAAAAATGCCGGATTGCGTCCGTCATTTGTCAATAGAAGTACAGTCGATAACTAATGTGCAAGTCGTGACAACAGATAACATCATGTTTGTATATGTTTTATCGACGTACCGCATCTCTTTCGGAGAGGAAATCAAGTTTGTTTTTTTTTTATATGTACTCATATTGTACCTGACATCTATAGATTTTTTATTTTACAGGTATGTTATTGATAACAGTAAAGGCATTGGCAACGCGCAAGTGATTTTCTAGAATTGCAAACATTGATATGACCACTTACTATTAAGAAGGTTAAAGGCTTGCATATTTAAATTAAAAATGATCTATTTCGGTGGTAGAAAATAACATAAGGCATCAGATTTGAAATTACGAGACTGCAAATACTATGTACCCTCAGTACACGAGTGATATGTGAACACTTTAGTAATATAAGGTTTTTATTCACTTAAGTTTGGAAACAGGCACATGTCACGTTTAAGAGTAGGCAGATGGCTACTTGGTACTGTAAGTAACAGTCTCACAACCACTCATATAAAATATGAAAATCACTAACTAACAGTTACTGCCAAGTTGTTCGTACCTCTATTCGCACTCAAGTCAACGTTCTGAACTTATTTCTACCCTTTTATAACCCCACTATTCATTAATATTTATCAATCGACCAATACCATTACGTTTCCGGTATAACCAGTCAAAATAATGTCTGTTAAGTTATTCTTATTAAATAGTGAACTGTGTTATCATCTATTATAGTTTGTCCCTATTTTTAATAAAATAAATAAGAGTTTTTGATGTGGGGACAGTACAGCTACCGACGGTTATAATGTCAACGTTGGCACTTGTGCATTACTTACCTTATCCTCTTCTCACTCTATCAAAGCCAGGAGAGCCTACTCATCTACAGAAAAGAGCAGTACTACCTTAGAAATGCTGTGTAACTATGGTCTGCTGTGGAGTGAAGGTAGTTTAGCCGGGCGGCATTGCAGCAGAAATTCGATATCTACTACTATTATGCAACTTTGACGGTAAGTATTATTCTTAAAATAACAGCTAACTACAAATTTACCATCTAAAGTAGTGTTCAAACGCGATATAGTCATAAAAAAGCATTATAGTGGCAGTCCCGGGTAGTCTTTGGTAATATTTATAGGTAGATTTATTTATGGTAGGTTATTGCTCTTAACCTCTATAAACAAACCGCCTCTGTCAATTTATCCAAAGTTTCAAGTGTCATGTATCGCATGGTGACCGGTGACCGCAAATGTGAGGCTGGCGGAGAAAATAAAAAGAATTTGTCAAACTCGTCCGACAAGTTGTCTACTGGCCGTCCGCGTGAACATAGATGTAGGAACATAGACGTATTGGGCTCAGTGGTGTGCACAATACAAGTTTAAACTTACCTAAATTATACTGATAAATCACAAAGTACTGCTCTTGTCATTCTATTTTTGAGATTTTTTTCTTACGTATGACACTCACATTTAACTACATTTAACTACACGAATTTTCATAAATTTTAAATATCAAACCTCTCTACCTCTCAACAGTCATTTCTACAGGATTTTATTCTTACACAACATCAGTCCTCACAGATATTTTTTTTCTATCTCGTATATAGTGGAGAAACATGTATTATGTCACTTCGTCATAAAGAGAAGATCCTCCTTCTAGACTAGGTGATCATGAATTGCGGACTCCGAACGCATGTTGTAGTACTAAACAGAATGATAACTTTTATTGCGCGACGCAGAACTAGTCATTACTACGTAGTACGGTTGGTCTTCGCTAGATAGCGCTGATGTAAGTTTTTGCTGTATATGGATTTCGCAATATCTATTTAAGGAAAATCTATTTTTTTACACAGAACAATCTTTTCATTCCGAAAAGTGCCACATTCATTTTGGATTTTGGAGTCGATTCGGCTGTCTGCACACTTAGATAGTATCTGAACACACAGACCGTTAACGCGTATTAGTTGATCGATACAGTGTGGCGCCCGTAACAACTTACATGTCGATCACTTCGCTGTTAAGGGGGATAGCTTCCAAGATTATGAGTATCAGCGTTAATGTGCCGGAACTTACTTATTTGAAGCTAATACTTCGTAACAAGTTTGTGTGTGGAAAAGGAATGGAAGAAGTTGATCGTAGAAGTGTTTACACAATCTGAATTGGAAAGATAAACGCCACCTCCTGCTTAATTTTATGAATTATACCTGACAGAATTAAAGAGTGAGATGTTACATATTTTTATGACGTTGTGTACTGTTTCAATTGCTTTACAAAATCTATATTAAATTGTCAAAATACAACTGTAAAAATCAAAATGCTAAATTGTTCACTTTCTTATAACAATCATTTAATTCTGGAGTGGAGTGGAGTCCTACATAAGCTAATGTTTCCAAGACAGTTTTGGTGAAATGAGACTGTGTCATCAGTACTATTACGAGCATGAGGCGTTAAGTTTATTCGCAGACCACCGTAAAGATACAGTATATTTAATTTATTGACTTGTTTTTTTAATATAGAAAGTTACGAAGAACATTTTAAATCACACTGTACAAAAAAATATACGCAGTACAAATCGAAATTCAATTACGTCTTCCCCTTAATAACGAAATCTGGGAAAAGGGTCATTTAATCCGCTTTAAAAAGCATAAACGAGAAACAATTTAACAGTAGATTGAAATCATAGATAAATGTTGAGGTTCGACATAATTCTCGTGTCTTATCCACTTGTTCTGCTACACTACAATACGTTATACGACATCGTACTACATAATGGACTGTCGTAAAAAGTGTTATGTGATATTCCGATTATCACCTCATTTCATTTTTAATCTTGTAGTTAATTAAAACATTGAATGTAATCTTTTAAATCTACATGTTTATGCTTTGATTTTACTCGTAATGAAAGACTGATATGGTTTAATCCTAATATTTAACAGTAATATATTATACTAATACGGCTTTTATGGTATTTTATATTTTATTTGTTGTAAAGGTAATCTTTATCCACCAGCTATTGAAATAACTTGGAATATTAGGGTGTGGCAATACTTTTAATAATTAGTTAATTTAAAATCGGTTTTGATCTAAACTAATAAATAATTTTAGTGAATATTTTGTTATGTATAGTCGTTGAGCATTAACGACCACAAAACATAAATCAATGTTATACAAAAGTTTATGTTAAAGATATTTTAATTGTAAAACATTTACACTTTTGATTTACGTTATGAATATCAAGAATTTAATATAACAAGTAACTTTTAAGCATCTTGATAATTAAAAACCCTGTAAGATAAGAAATAAGAAGAAGACTATTAATGACAAGAAACTTAAAAAAGAACAAGAATCAACATGCACAAGCGAAAAGAATATCTCCATAATTTTACACTGACAATCTTGCTTGTAGTAGTTGAGATGAGACGTTGCCTTACAATACAGTGCTCACAAAAACTTATGCAAAAAAAAACTATCTGATCTTACATAAAAATTGACAACTTTTAAATAAATGTACGTTTATATAAAATAAATGAAACGAGAAACAAAATAATCTGAAAAAAATCCTGCTTCGCACCCGCGGTGAAATTTGACGTAGGTGACTTTCCTTAGGAAATGCAGGTGAGGGTTAATCAAAATATAATTTTAACAAAATAAGATAATCTATGTTATGAGTTATCTAAGTAAAAAACATACTTTACGTTTACTGAACACAATATTACTGAAATCAAATATGGTTCAAATAAGACTCATGAGATAAGATTACGTGGGTTGTCTCTTTTTGGAGGACGTTTGCCAATAATTTGCTTCTTTTTCTTAGGCGTGAAACGTGGAAATATATTTTTGACTTTTATATTTTCAACTACTCTAATTAATTTACTTTAACTTTAATTTTTTTTTGTATGGGATTGATCAGACGCCTCACCTGATTGTAAGTGACTAGCGCCGTCCATGGGCACCTGTAACTCAAGAGTCGCAAGTGCGTTGCCGACCTTTCAAGATGGAAGTAGGGGATGGAGCGGTCTCGGGAGCCCCCTCCCCCCGGAGGGGGATTTAGGGCTTCCGGTAACCTCACTCACTCGGCCAAACACAACTAAGCATTGATTCACGCCGGTTTTCTGAAAGGCCGTGGTATCACTCCGGTCGAGCCGGCCCATACGTGCCGAAGCATGGCTCTCCTACTTAGTTTCAGATAGTTACATACCCAGTTATTGTTGTATATACAGTAGTTTCACTTATTTAAATTAGGGTGTACTTTTAATACTTTTAAGTTCAAACTAGTTTCCACTAAACTCAAAGCAACAGTTCTACATTCATAAACTCAACCGTACAATGTTCAAGATTTATATTTTATGCAAATAAAACTAATCAAACTAAACGATGAACATAAAACTTAATTAAATGCAAAGTAAGTTGAGCACAAACAGTTTAGTAGAACGAGACACGGTTCACGAGTAATATTAATAAATTCTGTGCTAGTTATTTTTACCGACCACCTCTATGATAATAATTAATCTAAAGTAGGAAAAACACTTTCGTGGGAAATTGTACTCCTACTTGTGTGCAAATATTTTAAATAAGAATTAAAACAAGCTATGAAGAGATAAAAATATAATACGGCAGCATGCCAGCCTTCTGGGAATACTACCAGTAGGCGATGATGCGCAGCAGTTCGTTAACGCATGCATGTAAATAGTGTTTAGTGCGGTTAGTGGTGCTGACTGCTGTGCCAGAGGTCGTGGGTTCGATTCCCACCCAGGACAAATAATTGTGTGATGAGCACCATCATTTGTTCTGTGTCTGGGTGTAATTTATCTATAATATGTATGTATTTAGAAATATATAAGTATGTTTATCAGCAGTCTGGTTGCCATAGTACAGGCTCTGCATAGTTTGGGATCAAACGGCCGTGTGTGAGATGTGTCAAGTCATTATTATTATTTAAAAAAAAAATAGTTTCATACATAAATAAATAGCGGTTTTGACATTTCTGATGAAATTTTTCAACGGATCAGTAGTCTGAGTACCAACAGTATTTCTGCGTAAGCCAAAATTACTGCACATTCCTATCGTTAGGACCACGTAAATGCAAAATTCCTATCAACTACCTGATAGCCGTACATACAATTGAACAAGCCGAGAATAGATCTCTTCTTCACTAGTGTTCACAAACTAATAACCGAAAGAGAAAACTGACAATGAAGGACAATGGAGGCCCTAACCCTTCCCTCTCCCCTATTCCCGTCCTTCCCCTCTTCCCCCTCTCCCCCTCTTCTCCTACTCCCACCTTAAAGGGCGGCAATGCACTTGTGACTCTCGAGTTACAGGTGCCCATGGGCGGTGGTAGTCATTTACCATCAGGTGACCCGTCTGCTCGTTTGCCCCCTATACCATAAAAAAGATAAAGCCAATATTTCGTATGAGACAGGGCTGACATGAATGAAGCCATGGATATTTAATACCAAAAATGTTTATGGAATGTCCTGATTTTTGAGAAAATCATTGAAATTTACATGAAAGTTCATAATATATATTGTATAGAAATATGCTCCTACACTAGTAAAAGCATTAAAAAAAAACAATGTTTTATTCAAACTAAATTAACCATTTTACACATAACGCTTTTGAAATTTGACCACCCTTTCTGAAACAACCTATACAATTATCTAGGTTTCTAGGAAAAAAATATGACAAAGTAAAAATATTTTGAGATCTTGTTATACATAATTTGTATTTGTATTCCTTTTTATCATTAGCGATCAGCGATAACGACTTCTTTAGTAATAAGATTTAAACAGAACAAATAAAAAAAACAGTAATGCAGTTGAATATACTTGTGTACCTATGTAATTAAATATCTTTTGTTCTAGCCCAAATTATATTAAGTTAAGACCCTAACCGCTATACCAAATCTCTGTATTTTCTTTTCCAAATATTTTCGGAATAAAACAAAAGTCATCCCAAGCCGCGGGCAAATGCTAGTACAGTAAATAATTTAATTTGTTTACCAAAATAAAAGCAGCTGGCAGCTTTGAATCAGAGAAACCGCTGCTACAAAATACACAACTCCAGAAACTTCACATCCACGCATAAAATATATCCAAAGTTTAGAAGAACAATAATTAAAATAGCGTTTTGGAAACATGCCGCCGGCTATGTTATTAATTACGGTCTAACATACAAAACGTATCTTGTGTCGGAAGTGAATAGATGAGCGTTAAATACTAGTCGAGGTAATGACGAAGCTCACGTTTCGTTTTGTTTAGAGACTTGACGTTTGTGCCTCACCGTCGTCAATTCGAAAATTGTATTGATATTTCTTCCTTAAAGTGACAAGGTTATTGACGAATCGTGCCCGACCACTGTGAGGCAACCCTCTGAAGGTTGCCCTCACAGTGGTCAAGTGGTTATCGCTACACCAGTGGTTTCACTCGTGTTTTGTTAAGCCTCTTACAATGTTGATATTGTACATAATTCTTTAATTGGTTTGTTAAATGGATCTTTTTATAGACTACCTAATAATAGCACTTCTCTACTCTGTGATATTTTCATCCTTTGATTTTGTATTCATCGCAAATACGATAGTCCTACAAATTGGTTTTCTAGCCAATGATAAAGCTAAATGATAATAAAAAGAAAAAAAAATAAATTACTTGTACTGGGTAGTGACAGACGGTAGCAGCACTTGCATCAAAGTTATATTCGACACAATATACAATCATTTACTAAAAGGTTTAAAATAAAGCGGGCTTATAATAAGTGGCGGTAGCGTAGGTAATGGCTATCAAGTGGTTGCGGGTTTGAACTTTGAATGGGTAGGCCATTCTAGTCTCTACCCCGTGCCCTACCGATGTGAACCAACTCATACCACAAGCATTTAGCTTACCTGGAGGGGTTCACAAGAATACTAGTCATGTGTGACCTACGTCACTAGTATTTTATTTATAAAAGAAAGCAGAATCAGGTATCATGTTATCCTAGTCCAAATTTACTCATTTAATATTATCTTAGGGCGTAAACAAAGGATTATAAAAATTATATTATACATAGTTATTATTAACTTAAAACCAACAAGCTCTTGCAAATATCAACGGTAGGGTTACATTAAATTGTTAAAATTATGTTTGAGCCGATTCAATTTTATCTATATTTAATATGGGTTTGATCGAGAAGCATGCTGATAACTACTAATTATAATTAATAAATTGATGCTGATTGTATCGGTAGAAACTAGGGTAACGCAGTGTTTGGTTATCGGTGAGTTTGCTTAAGTACAATTTCAGAAATTGAACTTTAATAGTTAAGTTTTGCAAAAATTGTTAAAAAGCGTATTATTTTTCGCATAATATTTTTCGTCTCATTTCTAGAATTAAATTTGAACAGCTCAAGTTGTAAGGTTGGAAAAAGTCTTTTGAGCCATTTTAACCATACAGCGTGTAAGTATCACCGTCGGGAATAACTTACAAAAACGTCTTTCTTTGGATACTTATCGCAATGAAAAAGTTAGTTCATCATAAAATGCGAGATTAAGGATTTACAGTCAATAGTTTGATTTTGAACTACGCAATGTAACGCAATACGCGTTCTGTGCGGTACGGTGAATAACCTTCAGCGGAGTCAAAGCACAAAGCTGATTGCATAAATGTTTTCCATTGCTGTTTTTGGCCGTATGGGGAATTCACTGATTTTATTTTTTCGGTAAAATGTTCTGTTTACTAATTGTGATATCACTTTTAAGCAAAAAAAATCCAATGATGTTCCACTCAGTATGATGGTCTGAATAGACTATTTCAGGATTCGGTCCGGTATCACTTACACTCTGTATATGCGTTTTTTCTATATTGTTGATGATTATTACCTATAGCTAACTATAGGTGTATTCGTTTGGTCAGAATAAGGCAGATGAAGCTTTACAAATCAAATGTAAATAGGTGGTATATTTACTTACAATAAAATTATTGTGCAGTTTTTAATCAATAGATGTCGCCGGGTTTAAGAAGTAAAAATAAGTGGACTGTATTTTAGTTTGTATAGAAAAAGTGTAGGTTTGGAGTATAAACAATCAATGCTCACAATAGCAGATAAGCAAAAAGGATACCAACCTTTACCATCCGCCTTCGCATGCGAAGCTCAGCAGCTCAGAAGACCACGCACGGCGTGTAGGTTGAGAAATCCACTATTCGGCACTAAACAAGGTGTTTGATGCTCGAAATGACAGTTTATAGCACTCAACACGGTTGAGAAGATTGTAAAAGGCGAATTGTTCTCGTGAAACGTTCACAAGCCACCATGTACTGTGTATGTGACTGTAGTTTTAACATCATCCCTTTTAAAGTTCACTATTCAACGTGCTAAGCCTGTCAACATAAACTGAAAAGTTAAAAAAATATCGCAAACGATAAAGAACATATTTTATCAAACAAAAAGAAAAAAATATTATCAAGCGTTGGCAGTTGGCTCTTTGCCAAATTGTGAAAATATTTTCAGCCTGAGCTTATTCTCTATTTAAGGTAAACGCTACTTGTCGTCCTGGCTAGGCGTAGAGCTAAGCGATGGACTCTTCAATATTTATCTGCTTGGACTGTTTTTAAAGGCTGGCAGTCGTCCAAAATGCTGTATAAATTACTATTAAGTATTTGTTTTCTTATATCACACAGAGCCAACCAGCATGCGGCCCATCTGCTACTAAACTGTTAGTATAAAGCCAGTTTATAGATTCGTATAACACTTACATTGCAATTTCACCGAATTTATAGCACAAAGGCGGATTTAAGGCCTTGAGTATTTTCATCAGCCTTTCAAGAAACTAAGAAGGTATAAAGAGCGTTAATGTGATGCCGGTGCAAGGAGAAATATAGCTCGGCATGAATATTATAAAGAGTAACTCGCAGACACGGAAGGCCAAAATATATGTTTGGATGCAGTTATTATGTGATAAAACTTCATAGTAAGCTCCAATTTTCAGCCATGTAATATTACTTGAAGTTTCATAAAAAATGTCTTGTATCTAGATGGTTTTTATTTAAAGAAATACAGTCATTATCCTACTTTTTAAACTACATCTTTAGTAATAATAATATCTTTACACGAACAAAACTTAGAAGTATTTAGGTATGACGCAGGCGTTAGGTTTAAATGAATTGACTAAGAAGTAGTCGTTACTGCGGCACTTGAAAAAATTATGAAAAAGTCTTTTGTCAGGTAGTAATAAAGTTCGGGCCTATAATTATTGGGTCATACCAGTCCTAATCTACTCGTTTATCGATAGACTTACTACTTATGGACGTACTAACTTAGATGGACTCAGACGGAACTGGATGCCCTGGATAGAAGAGTTCGTACAATCCTAACCACGCACTGAATGCACTATCTATGTTAATCGGTAATTTTATTTTTTGTATTAATGGTTTATTCAATAATAGTTGTGACTGGATTTACCGCACTTGTGCCCCACCCAGTTCTTGGAAACGGTCGTGCTAGTAGTTTAGAGTTTTTAACATTTTAGCATTTCATAATAGCATAGTTCATAAGAGAGTATAATGTGTATCCATCAATACTAGCGCATTATTTTACTAGATAATAGGTCTACTCAACAGCTGTAACTGATTGCGTTAATTTAGTATATATTTTATTCGAAGCACCTATATTATCGTTCACCGACATTATTGTGTATGAACGTTAGGTTTAAGCTAATGATAAATTCAGTTCACACACGGTCGTAACGAATTAAGGGAGAGGTTACAGTGATAAGACGAATGTAATTTTGTAGAGGATTCGCTAATTATAATTTGTAGGGCGATGTAATTGTTTGCTGAAATTAGGTAGTTAGTTTGAATGTTGATTTTGTTCATGTGTATGATGTTGAGTTTGTTGTTTACTCAATTATATTGCTGATGTTTTGGAACAATAAAATTAACTTACGGCAATTTCTTTAATGACTAAAGAAATAGTAATTACTAATTATAAACTTAAGGAACATAGACATAGACATTCATAAAATTTAATTGTGGTGAAAATAATTTATAAAAAGCGTTCGTTAAAGGAAGGTCGTTAAGACTGACTATTCGAATAAGAACAGTAAGGTAGAACATTGCTTTTCAATAGGTACTAAACAAAAAAAAGAAAAACGGTTAATAAATAGAAAAAAGTGTGAATTTGTTTTGTCTTTATCTATTTTCATATAGATTATATTAGGTATCACAATTCTTCTTACATACATTTATTAGAAATGTTATTAATATTTCAAAAATAAATTTAAATGGACTTATTCACGCTAACCTCTTATTTTAAGTCATGAAAATTAATCCCATAAATAACCTTCCCCACTTGTCAAATCCACCAAATAAGTTTCCCCTTTTTCAAAATCCGCTGTCGCTCACTCCTGTCAACTGAATCTCTCCCAGAATTATCACTTACGGAACACTTAAAATATATTAACGCTAATGTTCACCATTTAAGTAGAGCAGTTAATTGTACATCAGAATAATCAGAACCGGTGTGTTATTCTCACGAGTTGTGATATTTAACTTGTTCCGGTATCAAATGCAGATCAATCATTTTTTTTTTAATTATACAACTTTTTTGAATGTTTGATATCCAAATAACAATAAGCGGTTATTTTTTTTTTATTCTAACGCCGCCGTATAGCTTACATAATTATGGTATAATACTCAAATGATACTCAAATCTGGGTGTGTATGTATATGCAAATACATTGTGAAGTTATGTTTTTACTTCTGACGTGCAGTCCTACGACTGACTGTTTTTTTTATGCTATAGGGGGCAAACGAGTAGACGGGTCACCTGATGGTAAATTACTACCACCGCCAAGAGTCACAAGTGCGTTGCCGCCCTTTAAGGTGGGAGTAGCGGACGAGGTGGGACAGAGGAGAGGGGCGGGAATAGGGGAGAGGGGGGAGAGGAAAGGGTTAGGGCCTCCGGTAATGTCACTCACGCGGCGAAAAGCAATGCATTCAGTGCTTCACTGCTGGTTTTCTGTGAGGCCGTGGCATCACTCCGGTCGAGCCAGCCCATACGTGCCGAATCATGGCTCTCCCACGGTGAAATGGCGAAAATTTTCTAAAATCACTTAACGTGATGCGCGAAATATCTACATAAAAGTTTCTACGGAACCCTCATTGCGCGAGTCAGACTCACAGCTGTCTGGTTTTTTATGTGTTTGATTTCCATATAGAAATAGAGACACATAGAAAATGGATACAAAAGATAATATTATATTGTAAATAAGCAAAAATCAAAACAATTATATTCAATGAAACAATTTCTGGAATAATTAATCAACAAAATAAATGGACGCGAGTCTTAACTTATTTGTGGACTTTAAATATTATATTGATGATATACGATCATAATTGGACGTACCAAACCTCACATAAATTTATAATGAATCAGTCAGATAATGATTTATTGAATAGTAAGCTTTTTAATTTAACAAATAATAGTAATAAAAACTTTAGACATAGCACACGTGGCCGTCTGATCCCAAACTAGACAGGGCCTGTATTATGGCAACCAGACTGCTGATAAACATAGTTATGTATTTCTAAATACATACATATTATAGATAAATTACACCCTCATGCTCATCATCAAATTATTTACCCTGGGTGGGAATCGAACCAACCTCTGGCTGAGCAGTCTGTATCATAAACCATTAGATCCATAGGTCACTTTTTTTTATTCGAATTGTGTTTTATTCGGAATAGATCGGTTCATTTTCTAGTTTTCTTCAAAAGCGCACAATCAAAATATAGTTACAACAGAAACTATGACTCGATACGACCTCGGCCAGTGTAACCTTTTCAAAACGTACGGCAATTCAAAGGTATGTGATACCTATTACGTGATCACGTTAATTCCCATACGTATTCTTAATTATACAGCGTGTAAGTATCACCGTCGCGAATAACTTACAAAAAACATATTTCTTTGGATACTTATAACAATGCAAAAGTCAGTTCATCATAAAAATGCGAGATTAAGGATTTACAGTCAACAGTTTGATTTTGAAGTACGTGAAGTAACGCAACACGTGTACTGTGCGGTACGGTGAATGGCCTTCAGCGCAAGGCGCCGTCGAAGCAGCTGATTGCATGAATGTTTTACATTGCAATTTTTGGCCGTAAAATGTCCTATTTACTCACTATGATATTAGTTAATAAAATAAATTTTCTGGCAGAAATTTCCAATGATTTTCCACTCAGAATGATGGTCTAAATACACTATTTCAGGATTCGGTACGGTGTCAATTATACTGTACTGTAAATAATGGAACGTGAACGTTCAAAGGTAAATAAAATAAAAGTATTGAACATTACACGAAAAAAGTATCAAGTATTGTCCTAACGATTGTTAAAATTTTGTTACTTTTTCTATTTACTCAGACAGTAAAATTTATTATTAGGTAGAATGATCTTCTAGTCTTTCATTTGCCCGCATATAAGTCACCGTTTCTACAGTTGGCGTCTCGAACAAACGTAGACCTCAATTAATACGTATTACTGACTTGGACAGGTCTACAAACGACTAATCTTCTACATATTAATACGTGAAGAATATTCTTTGTACTCATTTTTAAGGAAATTGTTATAATTTTTAAACAATATGTGTTACAAATAAAAAAATGTGTGCAAGCGCATGTATATAAAAAACGCGTGAGGTGTTTTTGAAACAATATATTTAATGGAATGAATAAATGGATGAATTGATTAAAGTTGTCCGAACTAATATACGGATAAATAGTAAACAACCCACATCAAATTATAGTAGTATCGCGCAGGACCCGCAGATGGCGTAAATAAAATAAATCTTAGCATTTTTCGTGGCCCAAGCGTCTGAAGTGAACCTCGTACCAATAATATGTTGAGCTATCACCAAAAAAATTTAAACTTAATGAATAAGGTACGGTTTATTACAACTAGGCGATCTCTAGTACATAAAAATCTGACAAAAATGTAAATCTGACAGCAATTTATCTCACTTTTGAAGTACAAGTTCTATTGCGTATTAATCTTACTAATGCTGACAATCGTGAGACCTGCTTGATCGCACCTGCCGCCTTATACCAAAAATCTCACTGAATAAATTAGTTTGTTTGTTTGATTGGACGCGTTAATCTCAAGAACTACTCGAATTGAAAAATTCTTTTAGTGTTGGATAGCACATTTATCGAGAAAGGCTATGTGCTATATAACATCACGCAACAACTAATAGGAGCGGAGCATCAATGAAAAATGTTGCAAAACAGAGAAAATTTACAAACGCAGATGAAGTTGCGCGGGTCAGCTAGTAAAGTAATATATATACTTCATCCAATTAATTTTTTACAATAAATTACGTGCGGTATCAAACCTTAGAGCCTTTAAAGTTTTGTTCGGTTCGGTTCGATTCGGAAGGCATCCTTCCGCAGCCACTCAAGTGTGAAATAATTACTAAAAGTAAGAAAAAAGCATTTGTACATACCATTTTCCTTATGAAAGAATAATAATAGTAAAAAATCAACTGGTGACTTATCAAGAAGTAGTGCAAATGTTTTGTCTTGTTTGCTATTACCTTTACCAGTTATCTTTAATAGATACTTGTCCTATTATTAACATTACAATCAAGTATTAAGAACCAAATTATAATATTTTCAAACTTTTCAATGATTGATGAAAATCTGCAATGATTTGAAAAGTAAGATAGCCACTATGAAACCCCATTGCTCCATTCAAATCCGGTGAAAAAAAATATTAGGAAATAAGAAAATATCATTGTTATTCAACTTCACACAACTCCCTCCTCCTCCTCCTAAAAGCCGCGACTACGTGATACGAATACTAAATAATAATTATTTACTTGCTTCTGAGGTAACCTTCAAGTAGGGTAACATTGATATACCGGTTTTAGATTGGTTCATGTGATCTGATCTCTTGTTTTCATTTACACTAGCCTATTTATCTATCGAAGTTTAATAATAATGATACATCTCTTTATTGTACACCAAAATAATTAATTGAAAGAGTAGGAGCACAGCAATGTTGGGTGGCTTATACAATTGGCGGCTTTCTGGCACTGAAGCAATCTCTTACAGGCAACCATGGGATAGAGCGAACATAGGAAATCGATTTAAGGGCAGTGTGGTGTACGCTCAGTAGGTATATTATTGAAGTTGAATAAAGATAAAGTATCTTACGTATAGTGTAAGACAAAAGAGAGCATTAGATAAATAAATACATAAGCAAATATAGGTATAGGAATACACATATACATCAAGTAAAACATACCAATACAGGATACTATACTATATTGAGTCAAATAAAAAAATATAAATAGGCAATTATGATATGTTGATATCACCCAGGTAATGTTCCTTTACCATTTTCTTAAAAGCAGGTAGTGAATGTGCACGTCTTATTGTCAAAGGTAGGGTATTTCACAACCGAATGGCTTGGACAGAAAAGGAATTGTCGACGAATTTCGTAAAATGTCCAGGTAGTTTTAAAATCAGGTTTTCCGACGATCTCAAAGATCTAGAATGAGTGTCATGTAAGAAACTGAACCGTTTTTTAAGGTAAATAAGAGTTAGGGAATTAAATAGAATGCTATATAAAAGCGAAGAATATGTGCATTCCGGCGAAGGCGTATAGATAACCACTTGAGCTTTTTCCATAATTAATAATTAGAAACATGAGAACCTTTACGTGGGAGAGTCATGCTTCGGCACGTATGGGTCGGTTCGACTCCGCTCGATACCACGGCCTCACTGAAAACCGGCGGTGAAACAATGATTGCATTGCTTTGCATTGAGGTTACCGGAGGCCCTAACCCTGCCCTTTCCTCTATTCCCGTCCTTCCCCTCTCCCCCCTTTCTTCCCCTCTAATCCCCCTCTCCCGTCTTCCCGCTCTTCCCCTATTCCCACCTTAAAGGCTGACAACGCACTTGTGACTCATGGGTTGCAGGTGCCCATGGGCGGCGGTAGTCATTTACCATCAGGTGACCCGTGTGCTCGTTTGCCCCCTATACCATAAAAAAAAACATGATCATATTTGGGTAGTCCAAATATGAATCTTATACAGAGATTTTGGAATCTCTCAAGTTATTCAATTGGTCTTTAGTAAGATGTTAACGATGATGTTAATGTTCAGAATGTTAATGCGTCATTCCTACTTCAATCAGAGAATAAGGGAATTGTATTTTTGTTCACAAAAATTATAAAAGTTTTCGGTACTAACACAAATTCAATTTAGTTTCAGTGCAGTTCAACTTAATTTAAAGTAGACTAGCAGCGCCCCGCGGTTTC
Source organism: Euplagia quadripunctaria (assembly GCA_963859945.1). Lineage (NCBI taxonomy): Eukaryota > Metazoa > Arthropoda > Insecta > Lepidoptera > Erebidae > Euplagia > Euplagia quadripunctaria. Next base: position 7,666,478 of record OY982585.1, read on the forward strand.
ACCCACGTAAGTCCCGATCCCGTGGGAATATCGGGATAAAGAGTAGCCTATGCGTTAATCCAGGTCTCCTGCTATCTCCAGCTATACCAAGTTTCATCGCAATCGGTTCAGTGGTTTTTGAGTGAAAGAGTAACAAACATCCATCCGTCCATCCAAATCCATCCATCCAAACTTTCACATTTATGATTTTAGTGGGATTTCAAATCAAAATAGAGATTTGTTTTTAGGCCTAACTTCTGTTCACCTTTAAATATCTTATTTAAAAGTTTCAAATATTTATTATTTACAAGTGTTTTTAGGTTTTTATACCACTAAGTTATCAAACAATCGGGAACACCCAAATACTCCGAAATATTTAATTCCGAATTTCGATGTTCCGATTTTCAAATGTCCGAATTTCATAACACCTAAGAATCATAATGTCTATTATTAAAAATCACGAATTTTATTTTACCGAAAGTCGATATTGCGATTTGTTAGTTTTCCGATTTTCATACGTTCGAAGAATCAAATTCTCGGAAGGTTCTCGGTCCGAAAAACTACATTCCGATTTTCAATACTTCGAATAAACTAAACCGTCAACATGTTGTGCCAAAAAATTTAGTAACAGAAACGAATCGCTGCAAAACCGACTTCACGCAGTCTTGTCTGCCCTACCCTAGAGTGTAATTTAAGCCCGCGTAGGCGCGGAGGGGTGGGGCGGCCCGCGAGCTGAGGAGCAGGTGGTTTCAAGGCCCGCCGCCGCGGCTGAGGCTGGCCGGCGAAGCCGGCCATTAAGCCGAAGGTGCGGTGGTGAGCCTTGAAACCATCTGCGACGATAAGCTCGCGTGGGGCCACCCAAACCCCGCAGCGCCGGAGCCGTGACAGAAACAATGCTTGCTGCATGCATGCCTGCTTGAATGCTGCATGCCTGCTTGCATGTTGCATGCCTGCTTGCATGCTGCATGCCTACTTGCATAAGTCGGACTTTTTATTATTCGATCTATTGAAATTCGGTATTTTTAAAATAGTAATTATAAACGTTAGGAATATTAAAATGTAGGATTTATAAAAATAGGAGTAATGATAAGTCGGAGTTCTTATATTCGGAATTTTGAACCATTCGGAATTATGAATATCGGTATTTTGAAATTCGTGTTTGTGACTTTCGGAATAAAGTTTTTCGTATTTATGTAGTGTACCCCAAACAATCACATGGCCTTTCTGGAGGTATGTGGCTATTGGTATCTTAAAACACTGGCAACTCCAGTGCTCTTTCGTATGTGTTGCAAAATACTATTCCATCGTCTCTACCGCTCCTATGACCACACACCTAAGTACAAAGAAACCACATAGCATTACATTATAGCTATGCTTCTTTGTAGCTAAGGACGGAGGTGCTTTTCCAGTCCAGCGGCTCAAATTTGAATAGAAATCTGCTCTGCCATATGTCTTGTTACAAGAACTCAAAAATAATTTCAACTGTCTGACTTATTTAGAAATTGAAAAGATATTAAGTAAATAATACATAAATATATCTAATGTCACTGTCAGTAGCTGAGACAAGTCCACAGTAATATTTTTAAATGCTCACCCTGTTGAAGGTGTGGGATGTATGTGTGAGTACGTATTTGGAATGTTGCTAAGTTTTCTTTTTTACTCTGAAAAGATTTGAGAGAGCTGTTTATTGACCTCCTTTAAGGTCGCAAGAGAATCCATTATCAGTATAATTTTATGAAGTGTCTTTATTGCGATGTGCTTTTTTATTTCAACGCATTTTTCTTCCTGTTACAATGGTAGACATTTTGCTGGGTTCGATTTACACCATTGAGTTACAACATCTGATTTTGTATAATCTATTTTATACACAAAATTGTATACCTATATAGTTTATAAGATACAACATATTTATTAAAAACCAAGTATTTTATAATCAATAACACTCATTAAAAAAGTATAGAAGTGGGAGACATTTGTTGTGAATAAAAAAAAGACATTTAGTTAATACACCATGTTTTAGGAGTCAAGTTTTATCCTTAATAATCTCTTTACTTCAAGAATATGGTCAGTTACAGGTTTTAGTAAGTTTGAGTGGGCACAACATGTTCTGCACGTGGTCTGCAAATATTAATGTATATTTACCAAAAAGAGGTACATTTTTCACTTGCAGTAACACGATTAAAAATGTCGAGTGGTACAATTTATATCTCAAATTGTCAATATTACAATAACGTAATTCTAATTCCTCCAAAATTATATTGTATTTTTAAAGTGAACGTCAAGGAATTGCCACAAAAATTTAATGTTAATTGCTGCTAAAATGTCCAAGGAGTAGTTTATTGGACAGTATTTATTATTAATTTATCGGCAAAATATTAATGAATACTGTAATAATTTTGTCATTTAGAATGCTATGTAATTTGTTACGGAACGGAACATAATTATAGGTAAGTCTTTAAGGATATCAGGGAAGTGGTTACATATTCTAATGCACATGCAGTATACATCACCTTCTAGTCTAAACTCGAGTTTAAGATGTTCTCTGATGTACCTAATATACTATATTTGTAAAGAGAAGTCATCAGATAACAAAAAATCATTGCTAAGGAAAGTCTTAACATTGATTTTTATATCTTAATGGAATCATCCTGATATCCTGACCATCCCACGAGAAAATAATAACTTTTGACGTTAAACTATAATACTCATAACATATACACATTTAATATTATAACTGTAAACATAACTTAATATTAAGGCTGCCCTTCTGCGAGTCTTATGTCCTAAACAAATACGAGGATGGCGGAGTCTTAATAAAAACATACGTTGCTCCATCATTCAGGTGCCTCGCAAGTAATCTTGGGTTGTCAGACGTAAATGACACGCCCTGACGCGTCAGGCAAAGATAATTTAAACAAAACTTGCTTTATTTCTTATTTTGAGGGCCTTCTATTCTCTCGTTGGAGGCTACGGAGGCTACGGCCTTTGTTTTGGTTTGATTATACTTAGGGTACACCTAAAATATAAAATTGTTGAAAGATAATTATTATTCTTAATATTGTATTTCAATTACTAATCTATCTGATTGCATGTCAATTTAAGGCTGCTGACATTTATTATTTACCTTTATAAATTATTTTTTAAAGAAAGGATAGATCAGAAGCACCCGAAACCAGCTTGGCTTGTATGAAAAGTTTAATGACAGTGCTGAGGCTCGTGAAATATGTGGCTAGTTTGTTTGTTTTTTTTTTCCAAGTCATTATCTGACAGTTGACACTTTCATAATAATATACATATTCTTATCTATTCAAATACTAAATTGACACGTTTACCGATTCGCGGTCTCCATTCTTCATCGGGACATCTTATCTCATCAAAATCAGTTATTACATAATATATTTAGTTTTAAGTCAAATGTTCTCAGAATCCCTTGCGGACAGAAATCCCTATAAATATTTATCTAGGTAATTTAGACGAAACTAGTACACGTGCTTTCTATTTACTGAGCTTAACATTACCTTCGCTAAAACCCCCACAATAATTGTTTAACAATGTATTCTGCTAATAAACGCCTATTCAACATATTGAATAGAACAACAAAAGGTTCTTCAAAGGTATAACCTTGTTAGGATCTGGTTTCGCAAGGTGTGTGAATTATTTAAGCTAAACGGGTCGTCGGGTAGCTGTCTTACGAGCGGATTGGCTAGCAGCCTTTCACTGCCTATGAACTACTGCAGTTATTGCGAACTCTGTTCTAAATACTTTAGTACGATGATTATACAATCCTGGGCAATTAAAATAGTAACGGTAAATGCTGATATTATTTCATAAGGATTTCACTATTAGTATATTCCTAAAGGTTATGGTATGCGTTTATTACACTATTGGATATTTTCTTTTCAGGAAAATGTCCAACAGTCAAAAACAGACCCCAAAATAAGAGCACCTCTCTCGCGTTTACATAGTAGCCTGCCACTATGCAAAAACCACCACTGCTCACAGTGGATTTGACCTCTACTCCACCTCCTCAAACGACAATACTGCCTCAGGCCCGATTAACAGGGACCAGTGGACTTTAGTTTCAACTCACAGATATACAGTAAATATATTTCAGTGAAATCTAACAAAAAGAAACTCGTAATTACTGATACTCCTGATGTCCTCGCTTTGAGTTTGACACCATAACACCGACTTTTCTCCGTATTCTTACAGAAAAACCTAATATTTTTTGTCTAAACTTGATCCCAATCAAGGACCTTACGATCGCAATCAATATAAGCACAAAAGTATGTTACAGAGTCAACAAAATAGACGCACTTGTGCTCTCAAATTTATGAACGCTTGGTATCTGAGGAAAGTTGATTATGAGATCATGTATTCAGATAAATTTATCGTGCATACGTGTTGTATAAGCTGTAGAAGTTACACAATTGTATTTCTATATTTATTATATTTAAGGCGAAATGTTAAGGCCTTTTATAGATGTAAAACAACAAATTACGTAATAAATTAACGTTTTAGAGTGGCCAAATTATCGCGGTTTGATGAATAGACCAAAAAAGGAAATTGATGTAACAAAATTATTGAAAAATAGCAGGTAGCTTGAAAGGTATTAAAGCAATATTTAGTAATTTAATATTTTTGATTTGTCAATTCTTTAGTTTATATTGGAAGGTGTTCGTGGTATACAAAGTTAACAATTCAGATTTCGTTTTGTCTATCTGCACCGTTATTTTAGTATATATTAAGTATTTGGCGTCATTGATAACTAAGATAAACGCGAACTATTGAAATAACAGAGTGCCTAGTGAGTTTTTCTATGTAGTCACTCGGGTTGCGTTAATGTTATTAACTAAATTAATAACATTAACGCAACCCAAGCGGATACAAAGAAAAACAGAAGTGATGCTGACACTTAATGGCGCCATCGTAATACCTATAAATAGCACTTAACATTCACCCGAGGGAATACATAAAAAACTCACTCTATCTGGTGTTAAATTGTGAACACTTCCAGAATTGTCGTAAAATCTATTAATTAAAAATCAGTTTATGCATCTTGTGTCTCTATCGTGAAAACCAAAAACAAATAAAAACCAACGGATTCCGTCATTTTAACAAACTTTCGAACTATAATATTCATGCAACAGATGGAAGTTATCGGTTTGTTCTTTCCAGATGTGTGAGGTGTTTCTTTCCTCTCAACTGTTACCGTAATACTATTTCCACGCATTTATCCAAAGTTTAAAAAATCAGATATGACATCAATAAAACTTTCAATTTATATTAAAATGTAAATTGATGCGGCACAAGTGAAAGGTTAAACATTTAATGATCAAAATACAAGTAAATCCACCTGTGCCTTTAATTTGGTCCAGCCACTTATGTAATGTAGTGTAGTATTATGGAATAACCTTTTGAAGTTTTGATTATTGTCAACCAACTGTCACAGTGATAGTTGGTTGACAATAGACTTACATTTCTATTTCATGTGTAACGCCAAAGTTATCAGCCTTTGTTTTTATTCTTCATTTTGTTTTAATTAATTCTGACTAAGTCTTAATATCTTAATATCTCGATTAAAATTCATCAATGCTAATGAGATCATCTGTTTGTACTTACAGTAACATACGTTTTGAATTGCGAGAAAATATTTGGATTTAGAAAAACTATCACAATAATTTTAGTGAAAAATTGCAGCTCCTCTCACCGTTGTCCTCGCTCTTCTCTTATAGACCCGCTTAGGTATTAAATGGACAAAAGCTCAAAAGTAATAGCAAAAAAAAGAATTGCGCCTCGGTCTCGCAGATATTTTGACACAAACGTAAATCGCATACCTAGAAAATTATAACCTTTTCAATTCAGTTAAAAATTATTCAAACTGCAAATCTAATCACTCAAATTCAAAATCTTTTCCGATCAAATAGAACAGCACAAAAAATATAACCAATATTTTGGTGATTCCCAGCAAATTATAAACAGGTTGATACAATATAGTGACATCAATTGATATATTTGTAACAAATACAGAATCTGAATACCTCATAAATCTTGTACGTATTCCTTTTCATATTGTTTGATGTTGTGTGGAACGGAAGCCGCACCGTTATAAAGTTCGGTGTTACCTTCGATCAAATGTCACCAACTAAACTGTGCTTAAATCAGTTGTAAGCACAGGTTATACTCTCAGACGCTTTGCGACTGCGCTAGCTGTGTGACGTTTCGAGATGCCGAAGTGTGTAAAAAGAAGCCAAAAACAATACTTTAAACTTAAAAAAAAGGATAAAGTGTTGTACTTTCGGTAAGTATATCATTTTTGTGATGACTTTAATGTTCAAAAGTGTAAAAATGGCACTATAACAAAGAATAATATGAAAAGTATATTATTATTTTTTGAAATGGGTATCTTGCGCAGCTGTCCTTTTCACTCTCGCGAATGTTTTATGCAACGAGATTTCTCCCTCACACCGTTTTGTAGAACAAGGTCGATATGAAAAATTTGGAGGCGTTATTACATTTTTTTAATTTATTATAATTATAATAAATGTAATGTGTTTGTTTATATGTTTTTTTACATATATTTAAATTTTTTTTTCATTTTAGTTTTCCACAAAACAAATTTCGAAGAGAGAAATGTAGGTTTATTGTAGGACGAAATAGAGATAATGAATTTTATAAACCTAATAAGTCAATTGTAAAAAAAGGTTTTATAACACTATACTGAAGATACAGGTAAGTAAATTGGTTAAAATTAATGATTTTTTTAAATTTTTAAATTAAGTGTGCGTTTGATTTTAAAATGGAATAATGATAAAGAATTGTTGTTTTCGTTGTTTCAGAAAGTAAATATAAATAGGTGGCAACGATCAAATAGGTATCAAAACAATTGTGTAATTTTTTTACTACGAGATTATCTTTCCTATACATATTTTAACAAAGCAGAAGTACATCATCAGAATTAATTATAACTTATTTCATTAAGTGGAATAACAACAGAGGTTAACAATAATAATTTATAACATTAAATAGTGTCTTTAATTTTTGTTTTGTAAATTATTTTCCCATATAAGATTATTATATATGTATTTTAATTTGACCGAAATTAATGAATACAACATATTAAGTACTATAATAAAAACTATTTACACATAATTCGACTCCATAAGTTCGCTAGTCTTTTTGGATGAAATATGTAACACGAGCGTTGTGACAAGTAATACACTACAGACATTATACATTGATGTTTTTATATCAAACTATTACAGCATGCACATATTTCGACAGACATTCATTGTATAGTCTGGTTTATTATTAGGATGACATTCTAAATGTATGCACGTAAAGCATTGACATTACTACCTGGTGCCATTATTTGACGAGGTTTTTGTTTTGGACTGTGTACCTATGGTATATTAGATCGAAGGGTGTTAATGAACAATCAGCCAGCACCACCGTAGCTCTACCGACTCCACGTTTCTCTACAGTGATTTATTATCCAAGTGTTTGATATTAATTTCTTAAAGAGTAAACCCTCATAAATATGACATGAGAGTTATATGCATAAGGGAATTTACTTTCAGTAAACTGAATTAATTCTTAATATTGAATTTTTTCTACATTGTTAGTTTTATTATGTAACTATTTTATTGATTCTGAAGTCTGCAGATTCAAATAATATTGTTTTCTCTAATGAAAAAGAATATTGCTTCTTAAGGTCAAATGAACAAATGGTCTTTGCCTAGACACTAAAAAAATAAAAATGTATTGGACTCATTTTCAGAATTGTTTAAGTAAGTATGTAGCAATTGACGTTTAAATGAAATTCTTTAGTTTCCAGGCTGCAATTAATGTACTTAATTAAGAAATTCATATTTTATTATATTAGTTTTATTTTGAAAACTTATAATTACTTAGAAAATGTTTTTGAGTTAAAGATACAGGCAGAAAATTTACAGAAAAAAAATACTTTTGAACCGAGAGGGCTGACATGAATCACAAAAATATTAATAATCAAAATCATTGATTGACATAATAAGCTGTAGAAAAACTGAAAGCAATGAATGATCTGAACATTCATTGCTTTCAGCTATTTCTACAGCTTTAACATAATATAAAGTTGGATGGATTGGATGGATAACCGTGTTCTAACTTTAGGTGAATTAGGTTTTTGTAGGTTAAATTAAATGTCTGTTGAATTCTGGGCAAGTTGCGATAATCTGGACCGTTCTGATTGGACGTTTTCCAAGTAAGTATTAACATGTATTATTTTTTCATTTTAATGACGTCTAAGCGCCTCTACCTACAGTACCTGCGGGTATTTAAATTATTTATTTTTAAAGCAATTTGAATGATAAAGTTTAGTTTGAGGAAAGATTCGTTTCATTCAGAATTTGGAAGGCTTTTGGAAAGGGGTTCCTAAAATGTAATAGGCATTTGCATATTTATTAGTAATAATTTAATTTCAGAGTTGAGTAAAACTTTTATTGTTATGTTCTGAGCTTTTGGAGATGTGTACGAGGAAATTAGAACTTTTAAGGCGGCCTTATGTAATGTATTTGCACAGGATGGTAATTTTTTCTGTAAGGGTGGGCCACTGGACGATACCTCCGTAACATACTCGTATACATTCTACGCTTTTATTCATCCCACTATTTTTGCAGCCCTGGAAGGAAATTCCTTTAAAGCCTTTCTAAGTTAGAATTCGTGCCAGTGGCAAGCCGTACGATAGTTGAACATTCTCTCAACATTTTCAATTCCTCAGTAGAAAATACAATGAAAACAAACATATCTCTAATAACTCGCTTACAAACGTATGAACAATAAATTTTGTGAAGTCGTTAGGATCATGATATTTAGCATTTATGATATATAATTTCTAATACTGAATTAGGTTAGCTTACGTCACCGATTAATCTAGTAGGCATCAAAACTCGAACCCCCATATACCACAAAAACCTTCTGATTACGCCCCAAATGATTATCAAGCTATGTAAGGTCAAATCAAAATATTAATACTAGCATCTTGTGGTGTGGTCGAATACAAAGTAAATAATGTCGTGGCTTTTTATTACGATCCAATAGACATTGTTGGTTCATTTTCTGTGATACTATTATTTTTCAGAGTTCTATGCGTCAAGAAGTAAAAACGGAACCTTTCTAAATACATATATATGTATTTAGAAGGGTTGTATTAGTGTAGTTGTAATTTTTTTTCAGAACTATATAATAAGATTTTCAGATGTCTAATGGTCCAAGAGCCCAGATCGCCAGATCTTCGACATTTTATAAAAGCTGAAAGCTTTTTTATTTATGTACCCAACCATGGTAGGAACGGTGGCTCAGTATGGATAACTGGTAACTACGGATCAAGGTGGCTTCGGCAGCTATGAGGCACCGAGGGTGCAAAAAATAGAGTCCTACTTTCGTCATAGTATAAAGCATAACTTTTTTATATTATATTTGGAATTTTATTAGAAGTCACGTCATTCAATCACTTTCACTTGTATGATGGCAATCCCTCGCCAAACACCCTTAAAGCGTGATAAGATGATTTTTTTGAAATTTATAATCTAATTATTGACATTTACAAGCCCAACTACGATTTTTAATTATACACCTGCCACACACGTCTCTGCATCACCCAAAAGTTGAAGGATAGAAAATTCCTATGGCATTCAGACCGTGTTAATATCATTTAATATCAATTTCAAGATACTGTCCCTTGAAGGTACAAAAGATTCAAGTATGTAAGTCAATGCATACAATAAGACAAAATTAAGCTATTTTGTGACTTTCTTTGATATTTGTTAATTCCCAAAACTGATTGATTGATGTTACCATATCAAAATATGTAACTTCGACATTGGAGATAGACAAATAGTGATGTATCGATAGTAACATCGAGCCGGGGAGAGTTAGTCTACACGTATGTATTATGTGTAATAAAAAAAAAACTATTACGAGTCCATCCGGTCGTTCTATACAACAAATTTGTTTATTTATTTTTATTGAAAGGTCATTGGAATTCACCTAACTTTCACCCTTCTCTAGTTATACCGTGATTTCCCCCTGAACATTTTGTAGGTTTTCATAGCTTTTTTTCTCTATATCTTCGAGTCTAATTGAGATCTTACTTGATCAAACCCTTTCATTTAAGTTTTTGTCCCCTTTAAATTGGTTGAATAACATAGAAGTTAGGTGTGAATATTCATTTTGAGTTTTAATATGCGTTTCAAATTAGAAGGTAATAATAATTGTCAATTCTATCATGTTCATAATTTTTCATCCTCTGTATTCAACTTAAGTTATAATCCTCATCATCTAAAAGCGTTATTTTTTAATTATATTAGCAATATCATTCATCTGCAGATCAGCACGGGACCTTTCGGAATTTGTAAGGAACCCTCAGGGCGTGAGTCATACTTGCTCTTGTCCAACTTTACAGCACCAATTCTGTATTATTAGTGTATGGTTTCCATAAAACATTTCAATCAAGGTAATCAAATTTAAAAATAAATCATTGTAAACAAGTATCTATGTATATTATAACATTATGTGATTGCAGAGACGGCGCAATATATGTAATAGTCAACTCGTCACTTCGCCGCGCCGAGTGTTCAGAGTTCAATCGAAATATGTGTGATCTACAAATATGTAGTTATCCAGAGGCTGGGTGTTCTTCGTGTCCGTGCTTGAATGCTTGTTAAAGTTCCCCGCGACACAAGAACCATTCCCAGTTCGGGTTTGCTTTTTCAAAACGAAAAATGAAAATTAACTGCTATACAGACCAGCGATGAGGTCATTAAAATTAAAATTCAAAGAATATATTTATTAATTCACGCAGACCACATACGACACAAAGGAAATTTACATTAAGCCTATTAAAATATAGTTAACAAGTCAACCATAAAAGTAATGAAATATCATTATTGTGAAACCTATGAATTCGTTATTTGAAAAATGGCGTGTTGACTATTCAGTTTTAATGCATTTGTTTACAAACATTAAAATCAGAATGTTAAAAAGGTTAACTTTTTGTCAACGGTTCTGCTCAAATATATTTTTTTATTACTAAAGCTTTCGTCCGATAAGAGTTTTTGGCAGAAATTGACATTTTAATTTTATTGTTCTCATTTACGTAAATTTAATTTCAGGGATATAATAAATGAGCTAATAACATTTTAATATCATAAGCTAACGTTGTTCGAAACACATTTTTTCATTAAATTATCTGTCAGTATTTGTATCTTTTTTTTAAATCTATAATTATATACACAAAAATGTCTAGGGATCAAGTACGTTTTAGAGTATCGCTGCAATTGAGGATTATTATTTTAACTTTTTTGGATCGCTATTGATTCTTTTTAGTGAGTTTCACTATTTGAATAAAGAATTTTCTTTAAATTTTGATTAAAAATTTAAAATCAACTGTCAATCAGGATTCCTGTAAAAGTGTGTAATAGCGTTTTTACAAAACCAACCAACTGTCAGACAACTGAAAGTTGTATAAAAAGCGCTTAGGTTACATTAGAAAAGTTAATATGGTCGTGAAGTGTTCTGAAATTTTCTAATTTTCGGCGCAACTTTCTTAATTTCTTCTTTAATAAGAACTTTTCCTGACAATAACAAATACAAAAAGAAAAATTAGCGAAATCGGTCCAGCCGTTCACGCGTGATGCCGTGCCCAAGGGAAATTGGGATTAATTTATATATATATAGATAGATTTAGATAAAATATTTTTTTTAATAAGTAGTTATTAATTTTGATTTAGTTTATTACATTAAACTTTAATTTAAACAAAATTATTCTTAATATACTTTTATTATTCTCAGTATGTTTTCCCACTATTGGTATTGGTATCGGGTTCTGTTTCCGCATTTAGACTCATAGACGGTCCATTATGCACTCAGATAAGGCTGACTATTTGAACCACCCTAGCTCTTTTCAGAAGCACAGAAGCCTCCTGGAGCGTTTACTCACTCACTCGGCGAAAAGCAATGCATATATTGCTTTACTGCCGGTTTTCTGTGAGGCTGTGGTATCACTCCGGTCGAGCCGGCCCATACGTGCCGAAGCATGGCTCTTCCATGTTTAATATATATAATTGCTGTAGAGCCCATAAACTATTGGATATCTGTGATCAAAACTTTAACAGTTTCATTAGTATTGTGAAAAACATCCTTGACCATCCAAACAGAGACCACTAGTCTCGGTTGGGATGGTCAAGGATGTAAAGCATCCTAACTAGGGTTAGGAGTGCCTGAGGTATTGAAACCTGACCTGATGACTAGATGTTAAATATGAATGTATTAGAGTTGTTATGTATAGTGTTTGTTAATAGATTGATTGATTGATATTCCTGTGTGCACATACTTCCTTCATTCTTTCTTTAGATCAAATCAATGTATTTAATATTTAATGTTACGTTTTTGTTCTACAAGGTTGATTTAAAATATATTATGTGTAATAATATGTCAGTACTTACTATCTAAATATTTAAAGAAACAATTATTCCATTAAAACTAAGGAGGCCAACATTCAGAAAATCTAATTCCAGCCAAAGTTACCTAAGAAACTTGAAGTACCACGTAGAGCCTC